>JALNIO010000387.1:0-28350 GCA_023509875.1 Rugonectria rugulosa
GTGAATTTCGATCAAATCCAATCAACAGATACACTATCCATCATTAAGTATGTTACATGGTTTCGCGTCAGACTTCCTATTGAGATGCTCTCCAGACCGCACTGTCACAAGATATTTGATCACGTTTCTAGTCAGTCAATCGAGGCAGAAATGATCCAATATACCCGTTATTCATAGCACAATGCTTTATTCTTTCAATCATAAATAAGGTAGCCAACGTCAGACACTATGTGAGCAAGCTATTGTAAATATCGTCAGTCTGCTTACTCAAAGCGACCATCCTGAAAGGTGCCCCGAAGTGGCAAGTCGGAATCATAGCTGCCCGCCTCCTTCTTCATATGTCTATCGAAGCTCTGGGTGGACATTTGAACCTTCTCAAACAGGGTATGGTCCAAGACAGGTACGGCCTCTGGCAATTGGCCGCGGCTACGTGCGGCTTCAACCTTCTTGGTGTAGTCGTGCAGAGCCAGGCTGGACGCAATCTGGAAGGCGCTTCGGATTTGCCGACCGTTCCAGCATCCAGTCGACCTGGCAAGTTCCTCGTAGTGCTTGGTAGCAAAGTTGAGGATCTCAGCCTCCTTGATGACAAGGGCTGGTTCGCCAGTCATTCTCTGTCTCTCAGCCTCCATCTCCTTCAGCTTGGAAATGTTGAGGCGGAAGATGTCGCGTGTCTGCGTCTTATCCAGGGGAGGCTAAAAAGATACTGTCAGTTTCTTTGCGTCGCAACACAAACAAAAGGGCAACACTTACATAGTAGAGTGACAGGTGAATACGAGACTTGAAAGCCTCATCAATTGTACCCACACGGTTTGTGGTCAGGAAGAGAAGGCCATTGTAGTACTCCAAGACTCTCAGGAAGACCGAAACGAGGGCATTTCTCTTCATGTCAAGTTTAGAGCGTTGCGACAGGAACACATCGGCTTCATCCAGCAAAAGAACACAGTCCCATAGATGCGCCAAGCGGAAAACGTTCTTGAGCGAGGATTCAACCTCGTGGGGTGTTAGACCAAGATCACCACAGGTGATGACGAAAAGGGGCTTGCGGTTCTCCATGGCCACGGCCTCCGCGGTCGCCGTCTTTCCAACACCAGGCACACCGTGCAGGAGAACGACAAGACCGCGACCCTTGCCCTGAATCAGATCCTGACCAGGACCCTCGGAAGACGCGTCAGCATAGCGACGCTCCAAGACCTTCTTCTGGAAGTGAGACATGACCAAGCCGCGAACAACGTCCTTGTAGTCGCTTTGAATCCTGAGATTCTCAAACACACCGGGCTCTCGGCGCACAGGCTTGAGCAAGTTCAGGTCAATGGGCATGAAGCGACGCTCTCGCAGAGCATAGGCAAACATGCGCTTGGGAAGCAGGACGAGGTCTTCCTCCCTCAGCTCCAGGGCCTTGGGGTTTGTCTCGAAAGTGCGGTTACCGTTGACTCGGTTGCGAAGGAACGAGTCCGCAGTGAGGTTCTCGCGACGCTGGCGAATTTCCACGCCGTCGGCCTTTTGAACAATCTCATTCTGCGAGTATGCGAGAGAGTGGCGCGAGCCGTTGAACCAATGCTGGATCGGCATGTCATCATCCTCGATCTCGCATCTCATCGACTTGTTGACGGTCAACTGGTGGAATCTGGGACGCCAGTCTGGCATCTTTTGGTAGGCCTCGGTGAGATCGACCATGACATCGCTCTCCACAAACTCTGGGTGCCGCATCTTCTCGTAATCCTGGTTGTCCAGAATCTCATCGTCCGGCTCTGTCCTCTGGGATGGAGGATTCCTCGTGAGTGTCCAGGCACTGTATTGCTGATGGCGATCATCTAGATACTTCTTGAAGTTGCGGCCTTGCTCCTGCAGTGAGGAAACGAGCTCTTGGTAGTTGGGGCGGTAGCGAAGAGGGTATACCTCCAAGGAATCAATGTTGCGCTCTCCGACGAAGGAGTCAATCTCAAACTTTCGTCGCACTGAGCCAAAGGCCGTGCCGTCGTGATCGATGTAATAAGCTGAGATCTTGAAAGTAGAGTTCTCAGGCTGTTGTGCTTCGTCTGCGAAGAATTCCCACCCAGAGGCAGGATAGGACACCTGGGGGTCAGGGACCTTGACGCGGTAGATGCGCCAGACTTCGTGGTATCGACCACCAATCTCACCGGCAGCAGGCATGTAGATCAGGTCGCCCACACGGAACAGAGACCACAGGTCATCAAACTTGACTCTCTCTGCGGCATTTCCATCAAAGCGGCTGTACAGGGGCATGACTTCCTTGTCGATGAAGTCGACATAGCATCGCATGTCCCTCAGTGCTTCGGGGCTGTCCATGAGACCGTCGAAGTCTTCGTCGGCATTCGAGTCAACGGATTGAATAGACTCGGTCTCGTCATCGTCGCTGGCAGCCTCACCACTGGCGTCTTCATCCACTACTTCGATTTCGGGCTCCTCGCTGACGACGTCGTCGACGACTTCGGGCTCCTCGCTACTGAGCTCATCAAAATCTGCCCACTTTTCCTCGAGTGTCTTGAGGATCTCGCGCATCTTCGGCTGGAAGTATACCAGAGGCTTGAAGGGCTTGACAAAGGTACGAGGAGTTGCCCTCTGGTCCATGTCATTGAGTAGCGATGTCAAATGCCCGAGGACGGGCTGAGACTGGATGCGGATTCTCTGAATCTCAGTATCAGAGACGCCTGGACCCTCACTCCTCTTGTCGCGTCGTTGTTTGTCGTAGGAATCCTGCTTGCGTTGGGTCTTCTCCGTACTCTCGCGAATGTTGAGATAACTCTGACGCAAGCGTGCGACGGCCTCCCGACGACGATGGCCCTGTTCACGGCGAATCTGGGACTGGATCCCAGGCCCGCCCATGAGGACGTCAATGGCGTAGTCGGGCTCATCGAGGTCACTGAAGCGGTTCTTGAAGTTCTCAAAGTTGACCTTGCGGACTTCTGGAATCTTGGGACGCCATTTGGCAGCAGTTCGGCGACGGTCAGCAAGGATACGTTCACGTCGCTCTGCCTCCTTCTGGAGAGCCAGGAACTCATGGTCGGTGTCGCGGTGTCCACGAGGACGAGGAGGCTGTGGCGCACGTCGACCACCGGTGGTCTTGCGAGCTGTCTGCTTGGTGCGAGCCATGATGAAGAATTTGTGATGAATTGATAGAATTGGGGGGGCTTGGTGGTCCAACGTCAACTCACTATGGAGAAGAGGTGAATTGAAGAAGCTGACAAGAGTCGGAACGCAGGTCAAATGATCGACTCTTAAGTACTCAATAGCATCACATAGCCACCAACCAAGCCGACCATAGAATAGGTACATGCATGCCTATTCACGGCCTGAGTCACATCACTCCCAGCCCGTTATCATGACGGCTCTAGGACAGTGCGCAGGCAGCAGCATGCGCTAAGCCTCCAAGTTTATCTCCACAGGGCTCAGCTTACATCTGACATACATGATCGTCGACGTATCTAAGCCACTCAAAGCTAAGGGATATTGTGAATCTAGGCAGCGTAGCATTAGCGCTGCAGTTCCCGTTTCAGCACTCGCCAATTGGTATGCTCCGCGCCATCATGCTGGGGCTGGCTGCCTGAACTACCATGAAGTCGAGCGGGGGAATGGCAAGACACGCAGCTATCGGTCAATTTTCTACAGGGATAAAATACAGGAATGCCGCATTGTTATCGTGCCGAGGTAGAAAGAAAGGGACTTTAGTGCTCTGTATTTATAGAGGAATCCTGCAGTATTGCGAACGACAATAGTGCATATCTAGTAGGCGAGTTCAACTTCCCCTCACCGCCTCCTCCAGCTTAGTTAGATGGCGTCGAGTGAATGGGGCCACGCAACGATAACTTGCTAGATTCGCCAGTTCTTCTTCGAGCTGTACCTCATTTACATGTCTTTTACTTACAATTCTCATCTATGGCGATTATTTTGAAAGGGGATATTATTGTTTAGACTATAGATGAAACTAGGAGGAAAAGTTCTCGCCATAATTGAAAGTCCACTTTGTGACTTTTCCGGAGCAGGTAGCCAGCATGACGACAACCATATACAACAATTTGTTTATAATGCCTACAATTAGCTCTTATTTTTGAGTCCTGATCTATAATTCACTATATGCCATACCTACATGCGCAATATACTGACGATACGTGTGGTATACACATGTGCCAAGTACCATCCAAAAGGGCTATGTTTGCTAGCATCACAAGAATCTAGGTAGGACGCGAAGTAGGTCGTTGAAAATGAGTTCAATTCCTACCATATCTAATCTGTAGCTGATGTTGGCCTTCATAAAGCTGCAACGACCCTTGTACACTTTGAGTGACCTAAAGCCTATATCGATGGGAGTGTGAAGTGTGGAGGCCATGTCCCCAGTCCTCAAGCTTGCTCTGGGTCTGGATATCAGGAATGTAGATCATCTATGTTGCTATCCGTAAGTTCGGGATTGGAGATTTTATTGATCCCATTACCATTTCGTACCTGAGCTGATCGTTAGCTCAGAACGAGGATTTCAACATGGCAGAGTACGTGTACCATCCCCAATACTTCATATGACATATGAATTGTGTGAAATGGATTATATATATGGGACACACAATGAACTTCTTGGAGACAGTGAGTAGTCAATTGCCAATTGGGACTCCCATGTGATTTCACTAATATCAATGCCCCCATACATGAGTCACTGGAGTTCGGGGTAATTGGGGAAGTGGGGAGCTATCACATCTAGTTTCGTTACCCAGCCCGTCTTGCATAAGACCAGCTGCTTCTGAATGTGATCTGGACGTGGTCAACTGCGTATGACTGGGACGTTTATACGAAAATGGCGAAGTCCCAAAACTATTCTCTTTAACTACCTATCTCAGCTACTGGGAACCCCACAAGCCCGTAAGGAGGCTGCAAGGTCAATCCATTTCCTCCAATCCCTTGGTCGCGATTTGGATATCTAGGCCGAATGCGAGCAGAGATCAAGAGCTAGCCCGATTTTAGCAGGTAAGTAAGATTTCCTTGGTGTTTATCCGTATGGCTCATTATGACGTGGATCCTGTCTACCCTATCAAAGACTGCTTCGGCTTAGTCCGGACTCCGACAGCGCGTAGCATTAATCATCTAATCCTTGCAAGTTGCACAATTTCTAAGCAACCGCTCCAAATAGAGCTATGAGGTGCTGTTACAGTCGCGTGAGGTGACGTGCCGAACCCCGAGCGTAGATTAGAAAGCTGAGATTATGTGTGGTTCAACAGCAAGTCTAAGTAATCAGCTTTTTGAAGTATTATTCCGTGAGATTCCAGGCATTTTAGTTATATAAGCTGCAAGCAGCACAAGCTTATTATTTCTTGAATTGTAGTTGAATTCATAAAGTACCTGATTCCATATCAACGCCTTGTCGCGCAGCTCAAGTAGAATTCACAGGCCATTCATCACCTAATCATTGTCAGCTCAGGCGCAGAGATGACTACCACGCAATCTGAGCCAAGCTCATTTATGGGCAGCCACAGTATGTTGAGGATATTTTCACCCACGTTAGGCCGACCAAATGCTCATATATTTAACTAGGCCAAACCGCACAAAGGGTATCTTCTCATTCGCATGCCAACACTAGCAGTGGGAGAAGGCACGTGGAACATACCTCGAGGAGAGCTGCAAAGCTTGATAGCCGCCCATCCAAGTCAAAAGGGCATTCCCGGCATCTTTCGCAGCTATTTACGCTTTACACTGAAGCTATGGACCGACTGCACGTATCGGCTCTCTCGAAGTCTTTGGATGCTCTTTTGCAAGCCAAAAACCGGTCTCGCATAAATAAAATCGTATCGTTGGGCTTGGGCAGTTTTGGCCCATCAAAAGATCAACATCGCCGGATCAAACAGCTCGCCATATTCATGTTCATTGCTTCAACACTTAGCTCAGAGCGCCAAGTCACGCTACATGCCCAGGATCCATCATTTACCAAGGCAGATGAGGGGTTTCTACAGAGTCTCGGGATCCAGATACTCAAAACGTCTTCACCTTCGGAACTTGGCGATGCAGCTCGCATGATTGACGCAGAGACGCTCATTTACAGTCCATTTCTGACGATAAATGCATATCGCCAATTATTTGCGCCTGTTGGTGCCGACTCACAACTGGAAAATTCAGCGCCTATGCTTATCGGTGATGACTTCAATGCTTTGAAGTTAAAGTGGGAGAAGTATACGATAGAATACAAAGATGTCGACGAGTTGATCAAGGCTATGAAAAGGGGGGATTATCAACGTCGCGTGATTGAGGGCCAAGGCTTTTGGGATGAAACGGATAACACATTTCCGATGGCTCTATATCGGATTCAAAAGCCCGCGATAGAAATGCGTGTCGCGAATGGAGGTGGTAGGATAAGAGGGAAGCTGTAGCTTCACTTTGAAGTCCAAGCAACATTCCCAAATCATCTACTTTCTGTTAGACAGCGTTCTGGAATTATCAATTTATGTCGAATGATAGGCAGTTAGATCAGCGATGCAATAATTCTTCACCATTCCTTTCTTCCATAGCCATGATCATGTACGGAGCCTCATTTTAATGGTTACTTCTGCAACTATCCCCGTTTTACAACCGATTCACTGCAATCGGATTGTTTTCTCCTCAGCTGCCACCAGCCAGACGCGCCTTTCCATCTCACACGTCGGCGCACGCGTTGAGCACCGCCCAGAGGAATCTTTGTACATGGCTGGCGGCTCATCAACTGCCCGAGTTTTGTCCCCCGCTACAGGATTCTTAGCATTGTTCATTTTGAGTAGTCCAGCCCGCTCATAATATCCTTCCTTCTCTCGCACGACGAGGACGAGAGTAATCTTTTGTTGTGAATGTATTCCAGTCTCCAGTATCATTGCTGGAAGAGTGAATCTTGTTTCTTTTTTCAATGACTTATCATCGAGGTAGAAAAAAGAGTATAATGTAACGTCATCGGTGAACGGAAGAACAGCCCATATTCCATTCTTAAAACTGAGTCTGTCATGCCCCTCACAGTAGTGCGCCCGGGTATCTGAAGCCCAGTTAATGGGTTCGAATGACACATTTATCATTTTCCCTGTTAGTTGAATAAAGGATTCCATGTCCGGTTGATGTGGCTCGCCACAAAGCTTAACATACTCATGGACAGATATTAGCTCTCCGGTCTTTGTTCCCAGCCGAAGTTCGTAGTCGGGATTGTCGCGGCTAGTGAATTTCAAGTGCCCCTCCCAGCCTGTCCACGACCAGCTTGGAAAGTCGCGTCTCCTGGTGGCAGGCTCAGGATGATACCATGCATTAACCAGATGTGCCTTCTCGAGATGAATTGGATTCCCATGAAAGTGGCTCCAGGACTCCTTTGTCTTGAAGAAGTTGAGGATCCCCATGAAAGCATTCAGAGAATCTGACTCACGCGAAAGTTGCCTCTTACTGTATTCCATTATGTGACCTCCTATGTTCTGTCCGCGCATCTCTAGCGGTTCAATGTCGAAAAGCACTCGGGATCGTTTAGCTTTTGTACCATTAGGAGCATTCAAAGCTTCCAGGGGGATACTGAAGGATTCGAGGCAAGTCATATTATTGCACTGAAAGATGACTTGTTCGTCGGTGAAGAAGATTCTCCTCCGGGATAAAAACCCTTCTTGATATGTCCAGCCCCTTTCAGCCCATTTGGTAGACCGAATCTTCTCCCTAGGGGGTGTACAAAGGTAGCTGAGTTGTATGCCGTTTGTTTGCGTACGCTCTTGTTGCTCACGAGGCGCGGTTACCCCAGCTAAACCAATGCTGGGGTCTTCTCCGGCGGCGGCAATGATGCTGAAATAGGCTTCGGAGTAGATTTTGTCCATTCTTTTGAGTTCTTCGTTTTTCGAATCGTGGTTTTGGTCGATGCACTGAGAAATATTAATCGATGTTGAATATATACTAACTCGATATTAAACGCACATAGCGATCGACCCACAGGTAGCCACATCCTAGACTCCTGGCTACTACAATGCTGTCCCTAACGACCTGAGACATTGGGCTGGTAGCACCGGATTGCGATTTATCATCCTTCCCCCAGACGTATGATAACGCGGCATATTTTTCGTTCATGAATATCGTTTCAAGTTCGCCAGACTCGCAGTCGATGACTTTGAGAGACTGAACTTGAGTTGTGGCCTCCAACTTGCAGTCCCCTAGGTGATTTCTATCGCAGTAACGTATCCAAGATTGGATTTGACCGTAATTGACGGCCATAGGCTCGAGACGACCAGGCTCGAAACGACCAGGTAAAAGAATGGAAGACGATCCGACTGTTGGTCTAATTGCCAGAAGATTGCTCATAAATCTGCGATTTTCTATCTTCTTTTGGTCTTTCTCAGAATCCATGTATAGTAGAGTTATATCCGTAAGATGAAGATTTGAGAGTTGAGAGGCCTTTAGCCTTGTGAAGAGCCAGCTGGCTGACACAGAGCGGAGAAAATTCCGCGAGTCGTTTGAGCTTGAGGGTTTTAGTAATGCAAGTAATTGGCAGACTCGGCAACGGGACGATTTAAGCTCTTGCTGAGACTCGTGGATTTCCGTGATAGTGTGGTGCCGCTTGTCAGACAGCTGTCGGATCATAGACGACCTTAGCAAATTACCGCATCGCGAACAATGAACCTGGGGATCCGTCGACATCTCGGCTTGAATCAAGCCTCCTCGGTTCGCTCGGAAAATCGGGCATTGGGACTAGGTGGCGGGAGGAGTAAGATTCAGAGTTAGCTTATAGAAATCCACAGCGAAAAAGGCCCTCTTGACACTCTTCACGATTTAAGACATGGTATTCTTGAAAATGGGGAACTG
Organism: Rugonectria rugulosa; assembly: GCA_023509875.1. Lineage (NCBI taxonomy): Eukaryota > Fungi > Ascomycota > Sordariomycetes > Hypocreales > Nectriaceae > Rugonectria > Rugonectria rugulosa. The sequence continues at coordinate 8,785 of JALNIO010000387.1, forward strand.
ACGCAATGCTGATGAACTTTCAACTACCCCTCCAAGTCAGCCAAGGCGTCTGCCCTGCCATTACACATGCCACGTATTCCCCGATGCCCAATTAGAAGTCTACTCTGCTCTGCTGCGGCCGAGCCACGAATCAACCTAGTAAACCTGACTTTATGCTATAACAGCGACCAATAGATTGCTAACACGTCGTCATTTACCTTGCAGCTATCTTACACAAAGGCGGAGACTTAAGAAAGCTCGAAAGCTCCCTCTATCACCCATGCAATCATTCAGTCTAGTCTATATCAAGTAGTGTCAGTAGGAACATAGCTAATATTTATTTGATATTTATCTTAAGAATTTCGGAATACTTCCCCTATTTAGGAGGGATAATCGGTTCACATAGTTGAGCCGTAAAATGAAGAAATGAAGTAGGCACCGTAAAAACATTTAGCTAAGTTCGAACCGCGCTAATATAAGCGGGAGGTACCTAAATTACATAGAAAAACAGTAAATAGATTTTGTCAGATTTGTGAAGGTCAGAGCAAGTAAAAAAGCATATCAAAGATCGGCTTCTTGTTTCTATGCATGATCATTGTGTCTAATTGAGTTACTTTACCTGTTAGCTTGGATCATGTACAAAGCATTAGACTCGGTCATATGGTGACACCATGGGTCGCGTTAGACCCTGGGGATGGCCTGATACGTTTAGAGAGAGATGAAAACTCGATCAACGATGACCAATTTCTCGAGATGACTGCAGCACTCATCCACCGTAGACAGAACACTGAACACTTGAAGAGCAAGCCTCAAGCTGGTTAGCTATTAATAACAATGATACTCAACCATGGGGATACGCAGCAACACGCAGAGCAGACGAGCAGGTACAAACAAAAAGGACATAGCATGGGCTCAAGGAGGCCAGAACATGAAATGGTAAACGTATATGTAGGGTGAGTAGATAGTACCCCTTGGGCTCGAAGCCGTTGCGCGTAATAAATTGTGTGTGTGTGTGTGCGTGTGACTCATCATTAACCTTGTTCAACTTCGAGTCCTTGGGCTTCGTCAGTGCCCTCGCTAGACTTAAGTGAAATACCGTTCCTCTTTTGACCCAGCAATCCCTATATGGTTCCTTCTTCCTGGTCTTGGTACCGTTTGCATTTGTCAACATATCTAAAATACAGGATCAGACTCGGCCTCGAGGAAGCCTGCACTATGATAGTGTTACAGCACACCTCGGCACGTGCACAAAAGCGATGGTCTGAGGTTGCTGCCTAAGGTATATGTAGAGCCAAAAACAAAACAATCACCTACCTACTAAAAATGGAAATCCGCTGTCATTTTGGTTCGTTCCAAATCCTGATTTTGCCCAAATTCGAAGAATGAAGTCTATTCTGAATTCGCTGCGCAGCTCATTGCGACGGGCGCCTTTAATTCCATTGCAGTTTCCTACCACAGGGTTTCCCGTGGTAAAGGATTCCGTGGTCCTTGAGGAGGAGCAATTTGAAGAATTTCAGGCTGGACAGTACTACCCTGTCAACATTGGGGATGTCTACGTTTCCAAATACCAGGTTCTGGGCAAGCTGGGCTTCGGGACGACATCTACCGTGTGGCTAGCCCGCCATCTTGAGTTAAGTCGACCGATCTGGGACACGAGGCAAGCCGCCGAACTGACGTCTCTAGGGAGCGCAAATACGTGGCTCTGAAGATTTATAGACAAGGAGTTGACCAGGATGAGATTGATACATATGCGCATCTCAGTCGGGCTAATCCTTCTCATCCTGGGTATCGCCATGTCCGGACAGCTCTGAACGCATTCAAGCTTCAACGTGGCCTAAATCATCATCACTGCCTTGTGCACAAGCCGATGTGGGATAGCTGGAAGGACATGCTACTTCGAAACCCTGCGCACAGATTCACCGACCGTCTTTTGAAGGCAGGCATTGCTCAGGTACTCCTCGCACTAGATTATCTGCATACGGAATGCCATCTTGTCCACACTGGTAAGGCCATTTAGCCCCCCTCCCCCCTCCCTTCTCTCCACAGATTTCTGACTTCTTTTCAAGATCTCAAAGCCGACAATATCTTGCAAGAACTGGTCGACCAGTCGGTTCTGAAAGCTTTCACCGAAGCTGAACTCGAGACCCCGTCGGCTAGGAAATCCGTGAACGGCATGACGGTGTACGCCTCGAGGCAGTTCGATCTACCTAATAATTTCGGCGATGTTGTTCTTAGCGACTTCGGCGCAGCTGTTCGGGGCGATGTCAAGAGAAATCATGATGCGCAGCCGAATGTGTACAGATCGCCCGAGGTCATGTTGATGACCAAGTGGAGTTATCCTGTAGATATATGGAATGTCGGTGCAATGGTATGCCTCACTTGTCGATTTCTACCAAGTTGATGACTTTACTGACGAGGTCAAACAAAGATTTGGGATCTCTATGAAGGTAAACACCTATTCTACGGCCACGACACCGAGAAGGGGAAATACACTACTCGAGCCCACCTTGCCGAAGTAGTCGGCATGCTCGGCCCTCCACCCCTAGATCTGCTTAAGGGGGGAAGCCGGAGTTTGGAGTTCTTTGCAGAAGACGGTAAGAGTTACTGCTCCGAGTGGGCCTATGGGCTGGCCATTTCACCGTGACTGGACATGCGTTCTAATTTCTTGCTCGAACTAGGAAAATGGAAGGCCGATGTCGACGTGCCGCAGGATACAAGCATTGAGAAATCTGTGACGCGGCTTGAGGGGGAGGAGAAGCAGAAGTTTCTGGCGTTCGTGGGTGGGATGCTCCAATGGCGCCCCGAGGACAGGAAGACGGCGGCACAGCTTCTTAATGACCCTTGGCTCCGGAGCTAGTAAACGGGCTCTGCAAGCCTGCGCCGAACTTTGATAGCTTGTATTGGTTGAGATGCAGGTTCGAACCAAGGATGGCTGGGTGGCTGACAGACCAACCTCTTATAACTCTGTGTAATCACTAATCTCCTGGACAGCTGGTTCTTCAACCAGTTAATGATGCATTTTCACTCTCACTATCTCCTCTCCATGGTCTTGTTGTTTCAATAGTATTCACTTTAGTTTCCCTAGTTTCGTGTAGTAATGCCTCCGCGAAACAAACAATTAGCCAAAGACTCGTATGATTTTACAAAATGTCCAGGGAACGCCGTATCGAGAAAGGCTCTCAAATACAAGTGAGATGGGTTCACAAGATAATGCTCCTTTCCAAGGTAAAGGGGATTTGTCTTTGCTGTCTAACGTGATTGATCATCTTAAGAAAGATTCTTGGGCTGCAGCGGGGAAGTCGCATATCTAGATAGAGAGCAGGGTGCCGGATGAACAGGCCGCTGAGAAGGGAAGAGAGAATACGTATAAGGACACCCAGAGACGAGTCTACTGACCAATCACAATGGTGAGGGGGTTTTCGCGACAACTTGGAAAAAGCAAACATACTCAAGAATTTTCTTGGATGAAATAAATGGGTTGCAGAGTCATGAAAAGCGCTAGAGCAACTGATGTTTGATAAGTAAGGTGGTATCGACTTATCAAGTTATGCGTTGGTGAAGCATGCATGATTTACAACCAAGTCATGCGAGTGCCCAGCAACTGGCTGATCATGTCCCAACACATGTTCAGATACATATGCTCGCCCAATCATGAGGTGTGGCCTGGACTGGGCTTGATACGTGACGAGCCCAGAAGTGCCGTCTCGTCCGATATCGACATTGGCAAACGTTTGCACGCGAAACGCTGGAGATGACGATGACCCGCAACTTGATGGGGATATCCAGCCACACCCAGCCAATGCAGCAACTCTGTACGTTACAAGCACATGAAAAAGAAATGCAGGCAGATGTATGATAAGAAATACATGCTCCCCTTGACTGCTCATCTCGGCTGACAAATTTGCAGAATAATATTTGATGATTTGGGCAGTCATGGAGCCAGGTTTGATCTCAAGAAGCCTTGAACCAAATAAGCATATTTCTGCCCGACGAGATTTCTCTTCAACTAATCTCAACTTGGCGCTACCGCAATCTCAGTTGGGCTTCAATATCGATTAGTCTAGGATACAACCGAGAACCACTCTGGGCCCGTCTTGTTTCCCGTCACCCATGCATTATCAGTCGGGAAGTCCCAGCCGCAGTCTCCGCTATGGTTCTAGAAGTCTGGTACTGGAGGAAAGATGCAGCACCACGGATTCTACACTGATAAGACACGTGTGCGTGCTGGACGGCGTCCAACCTGTCAGATCTCAAGGTTCACGCCGGACAAGTATCGGTGAGGGGACGGTCCCGGAATTAGGCATCGGGAGTCCCTTGGTTTGGATTGTTTGGATTGCAAACTTGCAGCTAGAAGGATTTTTCACAGTCCCGTCACCCATCACGAGGAGTAGGGTTACGGCTAGACCCGCCGGATTTATCTCAAAAGCTCAATGAATCAGATTTCCATCTTACGATAGAACTGAGATGGCGTAGGCTGTGGATACTTTAGTGGCGAGCCTGATAAAGATTTTCACCATCACGCCTTTTGAGCCTCCACCGAGAGCCCCATCGGACAGGAGCCGAGCTTGAGGGACGAGGCCGCACTTCGGAGGGCTGTTTTTTTAAAATGGGATTTCAGTCGCTGTTTTGTGTTGCAAAAGGGAGTTGATATTGTGTCTTTGTCAATATCCTTTTATCACATTTTTGTTGTCATTGTGCTTCAACACAAGATGCACTCTCGCACAGACAAGACTCACCATCGTGTGTCAGAGGACCTTGAGCTGGACATGGGCGGCGAGCCACTCGGTCGCCGCACGTCAGCCCTGGAAGAGGTCCCTACTTTTGTCCCGCCCGCCGGGTTCCCAACTCTGCCCTTGGCCAGACGACGAAGCAACGCGTCTCACGTCACAGTCGGGGAGAACGGTCGACCTGAGGACCTCGAGGGCCTGGTCCGAAGTGCTTCTGCCATTAGTCGAATACAGTCGCGGGACAAGAAGGAAGCCCAGGATCATGTCTTTGAGCTTCCGTCTATTCAAAGGCCCCGCGCTGCAAAACCTGGCCCTGAGAGCACCATTCGCGAGGTGCCATCGACCCTGAACACCCCTGTTCCCACACGACCATCCTCTCCCACATTTGTTCCTGACTCGCCCGACTCGAGGCGTTCTTCGATACCATCAGGGACACAAACCCCTGCTGAGTACGAGATTGGAGTCGGCCAAGCCTACCCCGACATTGGCACAGTCGCCTCATGGCGAGGTGCTGTCATTCTCCTTTGTACATGCGGCGCACAGTTGATGGACAATGTATTCATGACTGGTGTCAATATTGCCCTGCCGACGATCCAAAAGGACTTTTCTGTGCCCAGCGGCGATCTTCAATGGCTCATTTCTGCTTATACTCTCACGTTTGGCGGTTTTCTTCTTCTTGCTGGCGTCCTTGCGGATCGATATGGACGGCGTCTGATTTTCTGCGCCGGCATGGCCCTGCTTAGCGTTTGGACATTGGCAGATGGCGTTGCGACTTCTTTCATCCAGCTCGCCATATTCCGTGCTCTCCAGGGCATTGGAGCTGCCGTCACCGTCCCATCTGCGGTCGGAATCATTAGTAACTACTTTGTCGCCAAGGATCGTACGCTCGCCTTGTCTATTTTCGGGGCAGCCGGTGCCGTCGGGTTCTGCATGGGTCTCATGTTCGGTGGCTTCCTGACATCCTCTCTTGGCTGGAGATATGTCTTCTACGTGTCTACCTGTGTCACCAGTTCTATTGGTATCCTTGGTTGGTTTGTCTTGCCCAAGGACCGGGTGGATGGCCACACAAGACCAAAGTTGGACTTTGCGGGCGCTGGACTGTCCACTGCTGGGTTGATTCTCCTCAGCTTTGTCCTCTCAAGCGGTGGCGAGTACGGTTGGGGCAAGGCATTTGTCATTGCCCTTTTGGTGCTGAGCGTCGCCATGATTGCCCTCTTCACTTTCGTAGAGAAGAAGGTTCCGAATCCCATCATGCCTCTCTCGCTTTGGAAGCTGGAGAACTTTGCCGCTCTTTGGATTGGTGGCTTTGGTAAGTGCTGCACGATTCTTCTGGACAAGGTGCAAACGCTTACAATATGGACAGTTTCGTACGGCGGATATCAAGTTACAGTCTACTACACAACCTTGATCACTCAAGAAGTCAACAACTACAGTGCGGGGCAAACCGCAATCCGATTCCTGCCCATGGGCCTCACGGGATTCACCACAAGCTTGTGCATGTCTCGGATGGTGGACTACTTCAACACAAAAGGCCTTCTGGTAGTAGGCATGGCCATTTGCGCCATCGCTCCCATCCCTTCAGCTTTGATGAAGGATGGCGATATCAATTTCTGGAAGCACGTCTTCCCGACAACCATTCTCGGGGTTGCGGGAGTCACAATTGTATACTGCACCATTACCGTTGTTCTTCTCGCTTCGGTGCCTGTCAACGTCAAGAGTCTTTGCGGAGGCATGATCAACACGGCATTTCAGATTGGCAGTGGTGTTGGACTTGCTCTTGCCAGCGCTATTGTTCAGGCGGTGGAAACTAGTAAAGGCCATGGCATTCTGCAACAGTACTGCACGGGTCTGTGGTGTGTTGTCGGGCTTGCTGGTGTTGGGGTAGTGGCGAGTGGTGTCGGTGTGAAGAATGTTCGTTGAATGCTTTGGGAGTTGGTTTTTCTTTGGGCTTAGCAGGAAAGGGAATGGGCCATTAAAATACGAATGCAGCTTGAGGATTGAAACACAATCTCGGAGTGTTTTTAGATACCACATTAAATACAGGCGTTTAGGATGGACAAATGAATCGCATTCTGAATAACCTCCTACTTAAGCCAACACGTCTGACGTCTTGGGATAATTGAACACTAAGGCTCTAATTTCGAGGCTCTTTCTGGCCTTTGAAGTATCCGTTCTGGAGGGATGGCCGAAAGAGCAATGTGCGCAGGCTGAAAACCCATTGTTAGCTGATGAGTCCTGCTAGCTGAAATACCTAGGCTATGGACAGTGTGACTTACCTTTTGCCTTCACATCTGGATCAGACTCAAAGATTTTCAACACGGTAACCTCGTCTGGTGTCTGTGCTCCCAGGTAGTAGAACTTCTGGTCGGGGTTGAAGCAAGGGTACATGATCGCGCCTTTGTATTTTCGGCGAACTTGGTCGCACTCGACCAAATCCTTGCTAGATAAAGTCGACGCATCGCAAAAGGCCAACTGATAATCCTCGACTGGGTGTTTCAGAGGGCGCCAGACACTGGAAGTAATTGAAGAGTTAGTCTGAAATCCCTTAAACATCACTCGAAGGGCCTCGGAGCAGACGGTCTGCCTCGTCACCTAGTAGGAGTTTGATTCGGGTGACTACAGATCTTGGAGCTTGGTTTGTATCCCAATGTCATGAGTTGACAGACCCCAAGAAGAGAAGTTGCCTCAAAAGGTTATCGGGTTGCCTTACCAATGTGAACACAGCCTATCGGTAGTAACCACCGACCAAGATCATTCATGTCTACTGTTTGTGGACCGTCGGGAGCGTTTGCGTCTCGCAACTAATAGGCCACTCAATCAGTTGGACTCAGTACAAAATACAAGCGGAGACGAGACTACGCACCCTCCAATCGAAGAAGTGTACACGGTCAAACCCTCCCGACACGGTATTCTTCAGTATTTTAGTAAACGATTGAGTATTGGCCGAACACTCAATTCTTTCATCAGCCTAAATGGAAACTCTCGGTTTAGTATTTAACTTTTTTAGAATTTCGTTGAATATGACATCGTGTGACGAGTTGAGGTTGGAAAGGGGGTGATAGCGCCTCCTCTCCGCCAAAAAGAGTGCAGAATGAGGATCCCTGCATGGCACCAACTACCAACACTGTTGGTCAGAGTGAATATAACATGTACTGTGACAACTCTCGTGGGAGTGTCTCGGGTACACATCTCCTTGGTCCATCTCCAGCTCGTACAAGAAGAGTATTAATTTCTTCCTTTCCGTCAACACAAGTTACTACTCTCAACAAATCGGCCGATCGAACTGTTGGCTCTGGAAAAGAGTCTGCATCGCCCGACTGGGTCAACGCAGCAACCCGGGACGACGAGCGCTCCCAGCCTTGGAAGAAACAGTTTGGTACACACAATGACCCCAGCTTTAATGTTGGAGAGGATGAGATCGAAGTTTACAAGGTGGACGGTGACACCACCTTTTCAACTGCAACTGCGAATGCATAGAGGTCGGTCGGATAGCGGTGATATGACGTTATTTACTTACATCTTGACTAACTATATAGACAGACAGACGCAAGTGAACAGCGGCCTGAAGAGCCAGGGGAAGGATAAAGCGGGGAAGGGAGAAAGGTATATGGGAGTGATCTACAGTCAGAACTGTCCGGCTCAAATGTACTTTCGTGGATAGGTTAATCAATAACTTGTGACTGTGACACTTCACCATCATACAAGAGCGCTGGTGGTTCAAGATCACTTCTTTCAATCCCATAGCGTATGTGATGTTCTGTCGGCAAGTAAATGTTTTTGTCTTCTGAGACTTTGACTGAATACGAAGTACACTGAGACATGTACTTGTGACATGGGCTTCTTAGCAGTTGCCGGGGTCTTTGATACGACGGATCAGCGGCCTGCTCCCTACATGATACTATTTCCCTCATCTTAGATACACGCCTCTGATGTACCATTCGCTTACTAGCCACATCCGGCAGCGCCCTCCTTAATCACCGTGACAAGAGTCAAATACCCTTGCTAAGATCCAATGGTATGGCATTGGAGAACGCGGACGTTGATCTTGTGAATGACGAAACTTCTGACTATCTACATAGACTGTAGGCCTAGACTATGGAAACGGAGAAAGAAAGGCTTCAGGGACCGCAGCGAGGTACACAAAACAGCCTGATCAACAAGGGCGGGAGCTTGAGCGGCCAGTCTACTGCCGAGTACTTGCTTCAATATTTGACGGTGCAGTACAATCAACGTGTGTAGGTGCACAAAATGGCACTGGTGCGAGATGTATTCGAAACTATTCGTCCGTTCACTTCTGCAGTCCACACTCTCGTCCCGAGTGATACGGTGGCCCAGCTTGTATAGGGAAGCCTGGTGCTGGTTTTCACCGTACGTCATCCCATCATATCCGCGGCTACTCAACCTTTCCTTGGCACTTCTTTCTTCATGGATCAAGCATACTAACTGAGACTCATTGTGGCTAGGCGGTGCTAAGGTTTGCCAACTCCTGGGATGATTTACACGCGCTCATTGATGATTTGACCAAAGCTCTCCCTCGACTCCACGCTTATGCTGAGTTGTTCCACACGCCATCGCTACATAAGTGCTTGCGCGTCGTTTACCACCTCTTTATCAACATTTGTGTTGCGACAGAGGAGTTTCTAGAGAAAATTTGCTTTGGTGAGTAGCACTTGTCCCAGACTTGCAACGAACAGTGTAACTCACTCCAAACAAGACGCCGCTCTTAAAATCAAGTGGACATCTTTTCCACGTAGTTTCCAACGCAAAACGAACGAGCTATCGGGAGCCAAAAACGATTTCGAAAAGGAAGTCCAACTCACAAGTCGACAGGAAGACAGGAACCGACACCAGGAGATCATGTCCGCCATCACCTCGAAGGCGGCCGCAGGTCCGTCCAGCAAACCTGCAGCAAAGTCAAGCTTCGTGACAAACACCACTCTTCACCGGAACGAGAAGTTCTACGGGCGCGAAGAAGTCCTCATGGAGATATACTCGTACTTGGAGCCCAGCGCCGACTCACCTGAGCGTTCCAGATCGTCATCATGCCTAATTCACGCAATGGGCGGTATGTGCAAGACTAAGATAGCTCTAGAGTACTCACACCATTTCCGTTCATCATACACGCACATCTTTTGGATATGGGCTGAGTCGCACGAAGTTCTTACCAGCTCGTACGTAGAAGTGTATGACAAGTTAGGGTTGGGCGAGCAAGATCAAGAGCTCTCTAGACCTCAAAAAGTTCAAAAGGGGATTGACTGGTTTCAGAGTACAGGCAAGTGTGACATAAGATTTTTGTGTTTTCTCATTAGCATCCACGACCTCGACAAAGCAAGATCTCCAACCTATCATATGTCATACCCTTCTCCTCAACACATTCCAATCCAGGTACTCAGCTAACAAGACTTCCACGGCAGAAAATAACTGGCTCCTCATCTTTGACAACGCGAAAGACGTTGCCAGCATCTGAACCTTTTGGCCCGCCAGTGTTCGCGGCTCCATCATTCTCACGTCCCAGAACCCTCAAGTTTCACACATCACCAAACGGCAAATTGACTTGCAGCCATTGTCTCCTACTGAGGGTGCCTTCCTTATCCAGGATTACCTTCACAGGGGAGGCTCGGAAAAGGCAGCAGCTGAAAAGCTTTCCTCGTCACTTGGCGGTCTTCCGCTTGCCATTGTTCAGTTCGTAGGATACGTAGCCAAGACGCAGTGCCCAATCGACAAGATCGTGGACAGTCTCGAAAAACGACTGAAACCAAGCCAAATTTGGACAATGACTAAAGTCTCTACTGGCTCCATAGCAAGAGCTTATGGTCATTCTCTGGATACTGTCTGGGATCTAGCCTTGGGCCGACTGACACCGGATGCTAGAACATTACTGGAATGGTTATCATTTCTTGACCCCGATCATATTCAGGCTGGTCTACTCGTCGAGAGTGGTTCCCATAGCACAGGGACGGAACCTGCAGACAAAGTCGGCAATGCATGGCAGTACTGGGACGCAGACAGGCAAGTTATCTCAGATAATTTTCCTATTCTCTAAAGCTAACAGGTGTTCAATGAATAAAGATTTGATGACGCCGCTGGTGTTTTATGTGAACGTCGTATCGTCGAACGTTACCAAGGTCCATCGGGAATAGATTGCTTAAAAGTGCACCGAGCACTACAAAGATCTATTCTTCAACGCCTTGATAAAAACCCTACCGCAAGGGATGAACGATTCAATGAAGTCGTTTCGATCCTTAGACTTGCATTACCCACGGTAAACGTCCTAGGTCGGAGTGACGCGAGTCAATTCCTTGTCTTTGCTAAATATCTAGCCCAAGTGCTTACCTTGAACTCCAAATTCCTGGAATCTGAACCGGCTATTGTCACTGATCTGACCTTTGTTGAGTTGATTGCAGACGTCGCATATTATTGCCACACTCAAGAGGAGACTACAGCTTTGCCTGCACTTTACACAGCTGAAAGCATCTGCTAAAAGCTAGACGGCTCCAAGTTTGATGAGCATGAGTCTCGTCACTTATTGTGGCTCAAAGCTGACATATACTCACTCATATGTCCCATCATCAAGGTTCGCGGGAAGGAAGGGCATCAGAAAGCCCTCGAATACATCGAGCGTCTTATAAGTATTCGAGCACAAGAACTCGATGGCATTCCTTTGACAAGTAGACTGAGCTCCAGGGAACCAATTTTCAGCGAGCAATGGTCGAGAAAGCATTGACGCTTTGCTACGCTGACAGGGTCGAAGAGTCGGTGCAACTATTCGAGGGAGCTCTGGAATACTACACGGCTGTGGGCAATGATTTGCGCCTCAACTATATCCGTATCATGTTTCTCTGGGTTCTGGGCAGACGTCAGAAGGAAGAAACCAGAGACTGCTACAATGGCTCTACAATTCTTTCTCCAGAATCTCGGGGAGGACAACCCCTTGACTCAAGAGTCACGATACCGTGTAGCTGGCGCTTTGTTCACGATTGGCGATATTAAAGAAGCTACTAAATTGCACGAGGGAGTCTTGAACTGGCGACTCACGAAGCTCGGGCACAAGCACTACGAGACTCTGAACAACCAATACTGTTTAGCAGTGTGCTATCAATACATGGACAAGCTCCGTGATGCAGAGTAAGTTAGAGGATATTCTCCAGTGTCTTTGGTTTCAATATTACTGATGCATCCTCCAATGTTAGAAGCAACTTGAGAGACGTACTTGAACACGGAGAAGTCACAGAAGAATGGCGCATTGCAGACGTGATGAGAGCAAAGTTCCGCCTCTATTTAGTGCTCAAGGCGCAAGAACGAACAGGAGATGCCGCTGAGGTTTTGGATGACATGCGCGCTTACTTGGTTGAGAGAAAAGCAAGGCTACCACAGAGAGAGTGGACTGACAAAGAGAACATGGAGCTTCTTGATGGCGACATTATGACTTTGGACCATGGACGAACGGCGGGAATCTGGAGTAATGGAGAGTTTTGGTAGTTGATATGACCATTAATTAGGATTTACTGAGAATTCACGCTAGCTTTTTGCTGGAAATCTACTTGCTTGAGCAGTTGTCAACCGTACTTCGGCCTTGGTGGCTTACATAATTGGCCAGCTGTCTGGTAGATGTTGCCGACAACAACGATACAAGCCTTGTGTCACAACCCAATGTAGATACCTTAGGTGCTAAGTGAATAATGATACAGGTGATCTGAGGCTAAGCTAAATAACTTACTTCTTTATTTATGTAGCTGATTACGCGTCAAAGGGGAAAGTATTCTTATTCTGCCTATATTGCTATGGATTTAAGGAACTAAGAGCTAATTACATGTATCTAGGTGTGAGGCGGGACGATAGTGGGCAATTTTGTCTCGCCGTTGACAGATGATTCATAGGCTCTCTCTAGGAAAGCAAGAAGAGCTTGCCTCATTTGCTTCTTGTCTTCGACGCACGTGATACAACAAAACTCTCCTCCTGACCAATCTTCTTGATCTGCCAGATACACGAGAACCAGCGTGTCCCAGTCAAACAGGGCGACGTACTTTGTCTTATAAGCTTGGGCATAATGGACGGCTTGCTTGAGCAAGATCTTCGAGTTATCCTGAAAGCGCGGAGTTCCCGCACGTTTGTTGAAATCCTTTGGCGCTATGCAACCCTTCCCAACTGCGAACTCTCCTGGGTAGATAACTCCATTTGCCTTGTAATCGAGAACCGCAAAAGTTTCCCATTGCCGATTTCCAAACCGACGCCATGCCTTGTCTACACGTGAGGTGTTGGACACGGCGAATTGGTTCAAAGATACGATTGTATTATCCTTAGGGTGATAGGCGCAGAATGCCAGGTCGACGGGGTTTATCAACTGCACGGCCGCAGCGGTCTCGACGTCCCCCTCAGAAGACAGCCGCCGCGAGGGCTCCCAACTGGCGAGTTTGGATTTGCTCAAAGTTTGACGGGCCTCTGGATGTTGGAGGATTCTTTTGGCAAAAGAATCCCAAGAGGACAAGGCAACCCTGAACCCAAGATTTGGGGGTTCTGATCGGGCTGTTGAAGGACCAGAAATATGGGCACTTTGGTAAGTCGTCCTCTTTTCGCGCGGACCTCCATCTGGGATGGCCAGAGTGAAGGACTGAAGAATGTCTGGAAATTCTGGAGGGCGTGGCATGGTGATCCGAAGCTGCGACGAGAGAGATCTTCGAGGAGCAGAAGCGGCGGTAAGGTAGTAAGAGAAGGAATGGTAAGACAAACAGTGGTAGAAAGATTGGATGATCGGTAGTGAGACTGGATGATGAGATGCAGATGAAAGCTATCAAGAGAGGTTGTGTAACGATATTTATGTACATTTGCCATTTGCAAAACAATTCTGACAACCTCGTCATTTTGAAGTTATCCTCTCTACCCATGACCCGAAATCCAGCCCGACACAGCGCAAGCGCCCTGCAGTGGGCACACCGGACGTCTGGCAAGGAGGTTTTGTGTAGGATAAGCTGCCCAAAAATCCGCTGTTTTCTGGCCCCCACAGTCCTGAGACGTTGTTGGTTGAACAATGCCCCTTCATTATCACATTCAGTCTTGTTGTCTAAAAGATAAGTGGCTGTTCATTGTTCGGCCTAAGCGCCTTGCACCCTGATGTCGTAATAATGGATCCCTACCTAAGGCTGTTGGTTAGGTCCCTTGCTTAGTTATTTATAATAAGGCACAATTTCCCCCATCGAACGTCGCCATCACATTTTCGACTTTGCAACTTTACCAAAAAATTCATCCTTCCATCCATTCCTCAACTACCCGCGCGCTTACATTACAATGGCGTCGTCATCGCAGGCTCCGATGCCGCCCCCTCCACCTTTTTGGGAGCCTCACTGGCAACCTCCCCCTGATCCGCTGAAGCCAGAATTGCCGTACCGCCGAGGCTTATCCCTCGCCATCAGGCCACATGTCCCGCCTCAGCCATATGGTCTTTCATACAAGAAACAGGCTGCTCCACGTCCTCGGGCCAAGTATGAAGACCTCCTGGACATCACCCAAAGCGAATGGTGCCTCGGAAACCCACCCGCAGACACGCCGTCCCACCATGACTCAACTACGCGCCATCTCCATGTGGAGGATGAGATTGCATGCGCCGATGGCCGTGGCGCCCAGATCCTACGCTGTTCCTTGAGTGGCGACGCTGACGACGGCCGGTTTTACGTCGCCAAGATCTACGACGCGCTCTACTACAACTTCAATGACTCCGGCATGGCAAAACCTGCCGATGTCACGTGGAAGGCGGATCGGGATTACAGCAGCGAGGCAGCAGCGTTTGAGGAACTGAGAAAGGCCGGAGTCGATGGTAGTCTCGTGCCTAAGTATTATGGATCCTGGACTTTCGATGTGACCCATCCTGCAAAGCCCGATATCGTCCGACCGGTGCGCATGATTCTCATGGAGTGGATTCCACACTCAGTCAGCCTCGATAAGCTGTTAGAGGAAGAAGTCATCACCAAATTTTCTCCTACGCATCGTCTCGACATTTTCGCCAAGATCCTAGAGGTTTTCTGCAAGGTCGAGTTTCATGGTGTGAGACATGAGGATTTTCACCCACGAAATGTTCTTCTCATCGGCTCTGACCCAGAGTCACGAATGCCTGATGTGATGCTGATAGATTTCAACGAATCTACAATCTTCAGTCGACCAAACAGCAGGTACAGAGGCAATGAGAGCAAGTTGCCAATCAGTCCACAGTATTACTTTTGGGGTCCATGTCCAGGAGATTTCCTAGAATGGGTTCCAGAACCGCATCGTTCCAAGCCGCCAGTTTTCAACGGTTGGCTGAAGGCCCAGTGGGAACATGCGACGGGGTTCGATGGCCCTACTGATTGGATGAGAGAGTTGCATGATAATTTCGAAGATCCTGTCGAGTTTGCTACGCCTTACCACCAGCCTTGGAAAGAAACTACGTACTATTGGTCAGCCATGCGCAAAAATCCCAATTTCTGAGAGGCTCATTGCATTTCGAACCGTCAGTTCCGCTGTCTTCTCGGCTTCTCTACCGATTCCGCGTTTGGGGGAGGGGGGAGGGGAAGGGGGGGAGGGTCTGGGATCTGCTTGATTACTAACTAGATAGAACAGTTCCAAATAGATCCAGCGGTCTTGCGTAACTCTTCTGCTTTTATTCAAAATCCTGCACGTGATTTCAACTTACGGGCATCTCGCTACGCTGCGCGCAGTGGAGGGCACAAAAAGAAATCAGGTCGACTTGATAAATCACACGCGACATCTCCATTTCTGGTTTTTGAGAGTCGACCTTTGACTTTGTGAGCGATGCAGTGGGTCTGATGATAGCGACTATGTGACTACCTCGAGGCATGATATCAAAGAGGCTATTAAAGGATTAAAAGCAAGAAAAACGACACTCTAGGAAGCCTGATTATAATGTTGTAATTTTCCTGGGTAGTAACTAATAAGTACCGTCAATTATCAGCTACCCTATATGGACAGTTTAGTTAGGGTCAGGAATTAAGGTTTCACGTAATCTAACCGAGCTCTCTGCTCCACGGACATGTACCAGGCCAGGTACCTTCTCCTAACATCTTGCTCCTAGACTCCTAACATCGAAATCCACCCGACTTCTCGATGAGTTCGCCCGATTGTTATCAAACAGGGGCTACCCCATTTCTCTATCTCCCGCTGGAGCTTCTTGATCAGATTCTGTCTGAGCTACCAAACAGTGACATCAAGAGCCTGCGGTCAACATGCACCCATCTCTGTCATGTCGCTCAATTACGTCTCAGCCGCCTCTTTCTCTCACCCAATCCACTCAACATTAATGTGTCTAGGGCTGTTGCGGACCATGAAGAGTTTAGGAAGAAAATTGTTGAGATCATCTACGACGATGCGCGCCTGACTTCCTCGCATGAGGGGTATTACTCCGAGGACGACGAGGTTAGTGAGGAAGAGGGAGTTCCGCTGTGGTTCTGGCGCGTGTACCGCGAGAATCACGACACTGTCAAGCACTACGGTTACTATGAAGTGAATCGCCCTCATCATCTCGAAGTTCAAGAGCGATTCAAGGCACCGCCTGATGTAGCAGAATGTTATGGCTTGGTTCGATTTCCGAATCCCCAAAGAATTACCCTAACACCTGTGG
The DNA here is from genome assembly GCA_023509875.1 of Rugonectria rugulosa. NCBI lineage: Eukaryota > Fungi > Ascomycota > Sordariomycetes > Hypocreales > Nectriaceae > Rugonectria > Rugonectria rugulosa. The sequence continues at coordinate 25,096 of JALNIO010000387.1, forward strand.
CTCATGGAAATTCTGTGAAACCCATCTATCAGACGCCCATGATTCGCTCCCTTCCCCGCGGGTTGATTTATCCCCTCCCTCGCGGCTGGCCGGTCGCAGAAGAGCAATCCAATGAACCTTTTGCTAAGAGCTGAGATGGAGAGGAAAAATGCAAGTGGCGTGGGTTTTGTCTCGTCACTCACGCAGTTGCTCAACATCAGCGTGAGAACCCAACTGCCAGCATCTCTGAATTCATCATCGACAGTAACCAGTTCCTCACGGGTACCAGCTGCCGCGTCTTTGATGATGCAGAGAACAGCGAATACAAAGACCTCGTCACCATCCTTGCCCAGCCTGGCTTCTCTCGCATCGACCTTTCTCTCTATGTGGGCGGACAAGATGAAGAAGACTGGTACTCTTTTCGCAGTGGCAATCTCCAGCACGCACTCAGCACGGCGCAGGACCTGCGGTACGTGAGTCTCTCAACCAACCTCCCAGTGCCTGGCGATCTCTGAGATGCGTCTTTTGGGGGAGAGGAACATCATATTCCGCTGCGTACAATCTTCCCTATCGACATATGGGCGAACCTTCAGCATTTTTGTCTGTCACGCTTCATCGTCAAGCAGGCAGACTTGACGGAGCTTTTGCGCGCACTACCGTCCACCCTTCAGTCAGTTGAGCTTAGCTTTCTTTTCTTCCTTCCGCAACACAGCCATTACGAGATCTTCCTCGAGGATATGCGAGACAAGCTGGACTGGCGTGAGCGGGCGGCTTCAGGCAGACCCAAGATAATAATCTGTGTCGATGACGAACATGTAACTCAAGGACTGGCGGTATATGTCAGCCGAGAGGTCGAGGAATTTGTGTATGGCAATGGGGAGAATCCGTTTTTTGAAAGCATGGTATTTCGAGGCACAGGGACGTGGGTGAATGTTGTTGATCCCAAGTTTGCTCGACCATATGTGAGTAATAGTCGGTTGAAGGAACTGGGAACCCGGGAAAGGTCCGATTGGTAAAAGGAAAGCTATAGGCGAGACTCTGTCAAGTCTTACAAGCACACCCAGGTTCGGAAATCTGTTAAAATGGATATAGGGGGTCTATTGCTAGCCGCAATAGACGTTCGTCTTTTGCAACAAAATCTGCAATGGTAAAGAGTAAAAGATATACAAATATAAGAGACTAGTTCATTAGACAATTAGAGAGATATGTCTCAGTTATAATCTCAAGGAGATCTATTTTATCTCGAGACTTTTAGAGATGAATCGAGATGTTCACTTACTTTCCAGCCACTTGGACGCCCCGCCAAAGCCTCCATTACCTGACGTAGTCGTGGCGCTGGCCCTGACGCCCATACAGACATATACCTTGGCCTGAAGCCTGCTGCAGTCGTCCTCAACGGCTGGGTTCCAGCTGTAGAAGTCTGAGAGCGCGATACATTTGTCGCTGGCAATGTCGTGGCAGCCATGATCCGCCTGGATAAAGTAGAAGTCGTTGCAGTCGGAGGTCATGTTTGACTGCATGGGACTGGGCGTGGTAATAGTCGTTGCCGTGGCTGAGGCAGTGTGGCTCGTGGTGATGTCGGGCTCCTTCAGTGATGGTGGACTGCCGACCTCGTAGGTTGATATGCAGTAGTATTGCACAATTTGCATTCCATTTCAATTCCTGGCTCACATTTTAAAGCCTGGAATTCTACGGTCACAAATCACCCTCTATTCAAAATCTTGATCTTGAGGACAGTAAGATGGAATCCAATTCAGCCAGCTGGGTCAAGATATTACGTCGGCAAAACCACCCTCTTTTGCATAATCGGATCACTATGTCGGACTCTTGGGACACACACTCAACTCCGAGAATCCCAAGTTTGATCAGTCACTTCCTAATTTTCTCAATTTTGTTAACAAAGACATTAAGGCAAGGTGATCATCCAAACCCACGACATCGTGTTTTAACTCGTTTTTATAGCCGGGTCTTCGATAGTCTGTTCGTGTGTTAGGACTCACCAGTGCAAGAAAACTTGCTCCCCCAATACGTTTGTCTCGGAACCTGTCATCACATCAAGTGTCACACAAAAGACGAACGTCCATTGCGGCTAGCAACGGACCCCCTATATCTCTTGACATCAAGCCTGTAGCTAACGGTTGGCGAGTCCAGGTGGATCTAAGGTGTTCGTTTCCTATTGGATCACTTCTTCCCCCTTGACTGCTTCTCGTCACCCCACCAGAGCATAACCGTCACTTTCTTCCTTATATATGTCATTGTCTTTGTGCAGACCAGCTCTATTTAATTTCTTTAATTAACTAGCCATACCGAAAAAATGTACCGCCGTCCATTCAACGCGTCCATCCCAGCTCTGCCCGTCAATCCATCCATCTAGAAACCTTCCATCCTAGCGACGGGTAGAGAATCAGCACATCGACCGACTAGACTGGTGTTTATGCAAACATGTAATGGATATCAGGCCCTTGCCACCCCTCATCCCGTACCTTGATCTCGACGAGCTGCTTGCCTACTTTAAAGTCCCCGACAGCGCTCTGGAGCTTGGTTGAGAATTGTGTATCGCTGAGAGTTTTCCAACAATTCTTTTGCTTCAAAGCCGAGGCTGTGCTGGACACCACAAACGAAAACTCGCCGCCGAGATCCGCTTGGCACTGTTTAATGGCCTTTGCCATCTGATTGTTCAGGATCTTCGTGCCTACTAGCTCTCTCAGGTCTGAGGGCTGGAGGCCTGCAATCGCGCCAGCCGCCTTGAGAACTTCTCGGAACCTAAGACGTCGTCGCAGGTCGCCTTTCACCCAGGTTCTGTCATCCTTGTTCATGGCAAAGTGAATGGTCAAGGTCCCAGACGCCTTGTTGATATCGAAGACGTCAACGGCCTCGCTTCTTTGCTTGTAGTGATCTGAGAAGAGCTCGAACTCGTATTGATTGCGACGCTTGTCCACATTGTATTTCAAGGTGTAATCGCTCCGTCCCTGAACCACTGTAAGTGACTCAGGTCCAACTTCAAAGTCTCAGAAATACTACTTACTAGGAAAGGATGAACCGAGATGACTTCAGCACAGACCTGCTTACAGAGGTTAACATGGGCTCTCCAAGATAGGTAGATGACAATCCGATGCGTTGAAACTCACATTGCTGACAAGCGGGCTAAGTGCCAGGAAAATACCCAGAAAATTGTTCAAAATCATTTTAAAAGGGGGGAGTTGTTCCCAAAAAACGGTTTGCAGGTGTATGAAGGCTGGTTGTATGCAGATGAGGCTGAACCGGGTGGAAAAATGT
>JALNIO010000388.1:0-31793 GCA_023509875.1 Rugonectria rugulosa
TTTTTTTTTTTTTCAGGAGGTGCCACAGGCGGTGCAGCACCGTAATTGAGGCCTGTCTCGATCGATCCATGGCGCGCGTTGAGTTTGTCTAGTTGCTGTGAAGGGTTCGCTGCCCTTGCCCTTGCCCTGCCTTGCCCTGCCTCGCCCTTGCTGACTGTACTGTACTTGATACCTGCCTCGCTCTGTGCGAATAACCTTATAATAGGAATTGTAGTAAGAGTACCAGCTCCTTGGTAGACAGTCGTACTTCGTATTACTTCATACAAGTGTGGGCAAATGCTGCGTAAACACTGGCTCGCTCATACCAACCACTTTTTCTCAATATTTGCCTCTTACTCTTGCATACCTGGGTGATGTGATCCAACAGCATCGCCTGCACGGTACTCTGTAGTCCGCACACGTCTGAGGATCCAGGTCCATCCACCCATCATTGAAACAAACCAATTCGAATCGTGTTGGCCGCACGCGCGCGCTCTCTCCCTTGCGTACTGCGTATTACTCGTACGTACAACCAAGCAGTAGCCCGGACTCTCGCGGCTCCCTTCCAGAAGCCCAATTTCGGCTCAGGACTGTTCCCCGTACCTAGCGCCATCGGCCACACAGTGTCTCGTCATCTCCTACCCACCAGTCATGTCTCCCGTAATTACCTGTCGCATCTTGTCGCAAGGTGTCGCAGCGGGACCACGTGCTTGCTCCGATAAGCGGCTGTGGTCTAGGCACTGTGCATGTGCACTGTCTACAGTAGCTTTTAGCATGTACGGAGTACGCAGGACGTACTGTACTTCGTGCTTTGGTACTTGACCAGCACTAATTTCGAGGAAGGCACGAGCAGTGACTCTCAACTCTGCACTGCCATGTCAGAGCCGAAGTGTGATTGGCTGACCGTTGTCAGTGTCATTGTCAGCAAAATTAGCCGTCATCATCCATTCATCCTTGGTCTTTTCCAGAATTGGCTTTTCTGAGTGAACCGCCACAAGCAAGCAGCCGCTCTTTTGCTTGATTCATCATCCGTCTGCCGACCAAACAGGCAAACAGAGCCCCAGCGCTCCACTGATGTCCGCTGGGTTCCATCAAATCTTGAAGTTGCAGGGCTTGGCCAACCATCCCTTCGAAGCCGTGCCCTCTACGGCGTACCTACCCAGGTGCCAAGGTAACTACGAGTACGGAGTACTATGTACGAAACCCCAACTTCATACGGACATACAAGTGCCGCGCGAGGCAATGCGGTTCGCACACGTGAGCCGCCATGAAGGCTAGCTTCAGTGTCACTGAGAGACTGGGACCTTGAGAACAAAGGGCGCCATTGAGGCGGTGTGCAAGTTCAATCCACTACTCCGTACACCAACAGCCTGCACGAAGGAATCGCTCCGTCCGGAATAAGCAATGGATTGTTACTTGATCGTGCACAAGGCATTAATGAATGTTGTTCCTACCTGTGACACTGGAAGAGAATACGGTCGTCTAATACCAGCGCTTGAGGCACGTACTAATAATAGCCAGTTTGAAAGGTGAATGAAAGCGATGGCAGGGAATCGCGAAGCCCTTGCTGATATCAAAGACAATTCAATCTCACACAGCACGAGACGGGCATGAGATCTACGGCATTACCCTTGCGTAAACGAAATTCCGGTCAGTTTATAGGAGATGCCCCTATCCCGTCCGAAGTTGTCTCGCATCTCGCTACAAGCTGAAAGCAGGCTTCCCTGTCGTTCTCTTCTGCTGCACGGAGCAGGGATAAGTATTAGAGGACACCCTAACGTGAGCTTATTGACCTTTTTATAACGAGGGTTTCTCATATAGTGCTTCGTACTACGTACACGCACTCAATGATCTAAATGCGAAAAAAGCAGGTGTTGTTACATACAGCATGTACCGCTTACTTACATGCATGCAGGGAACAGCTCGTTGGCTGCCACACCGGCAATCATCCGGTCCCAGGCACCTCCTTCATCCCCATGGAAGCTGGGTTTGATGCATCCTGACGCAGCTCTGTGAAGGGTGTCCTGGTACCGAGCCAGGAGAACCAATCCAGCACCAGCCGGATGCGCAAGTTTTCATCATTGTCTCGTCAGCCGGCCGGAAGGTGTCTCTATCCTCCGGCCTCCAGTTTCCAGTTTCCAGTCTCCTGCCTCTTTGCTCTTTTCCGCTTGTTCCTCGGCAATGGAGGAGCCAACTGCACTGGTCGTGGGGGTCTCGCGGTTCTCGCAGCTCTCGCACATAGCATTCATTCTCGCGCAACTCGGCCGATGTATGCCCGCGTCTTCTCCACTGCCGGCGATGAGCTCGCTGGCGGAACCTCTGGCACCACCGGCACCAGATTCAAAGTGGTGAAAATCGCCGTGTGCGCAGGTTGCCCCGGTGGGTGCCAATCATACCTTTATCCATCTCGTGGCCCAGCCAAAGGCGCGGAACAGAAGAAACACTGGTCTGGTATCAAACATATCTGAGCTTCCAGGCTTGGCATAGCCCAAACATGGCTCTCGGACAGTTGCAGTAGTGCGCAGAGTAGTACCGTATGTACAGGTGCATACCGGCTGCAACAGCACGCAGCACACAGCATCGCATCAACATTTGGGGAGGACAGGCAGCTAATGAGAGGGCAGATCCCCGCGTGCATTCGTCTCCAACACACGCCCCCTCTCGCCCACTTTCCGAGCCCTCATAGCCCATCGTATCTTTCCCTCCCCGCAACCAGCGATCCCATGGTGCATCATGACGACGGTGCTGGCACCGACTCATGTAGAATGGAAGATTGCATGAGTCGAGATACGACTTTGGCTCCTCGTGTCCGCAATGTTTGAAGATCGGTCTATGCCCTTCGTCCATAGCGTCGGCTTCGCTACTTCATTGGAAGACCAGAATTGTGATCAACTGCCCCAAGAATGCCATCAAGTCACGTCCCCAAGTACGCACAGTACGTGCCAAATTATTCCCTCTGGGTGGTCGCAAACCAAAGGCATGCTACCTCTCGATAGTGCAACGATACAGCCTCTTGGCAATCTTAATGCTCGGTGTACTTCGTACAAAATCTGGCTAGAAGGCGACTAAAGCTCATACCGCGTTCTATTGTGCAACTCTGCGAGGAAAGTTGTCATGCCGGGTCGCAAACTCTCACGGGATGACTCGGCGGCCTCCGGACCTTCAACAGATGACCTCTGTCTGATGTGATATCAGCCTGGGGCCAGCTCGTCTTCATTGCTGGCAATGGCTATCGGCAACGGGTTGATATCGTTCGTCACGTTGGCACATGCATAGAGACGCTAACCCCCGCGTTGATGAACTCAACCCCGCATCCTCAGGTTGTTCTAACGCGGCATCAGCGCGTAGATGAAAATTCCTTGCGCTCGTACCTTTGGACGACGTACAGTAGCTTCAGGCGGTTCTATCGTGGTCTAATCGTGGCGGTTGGTGCGGAGGGTAACTGCATTCACTTCTTGTGGCTTTATTCACCATGATTGATGGAAATCTTGTCCGCTGCGCTGTACTGCGCATCAGTTTTGAAGGACAATTGTCACCGTCGATCTTGCATCCGGCGGTGAGAAGACCATTGCCGACATGCTTCTGGTGGGCCGAGACTGGTCTTCTCGGGGTGAGAGAGCTCACTACTTTGAGAAAGGGAGGAAACAAAGCACTTGGCACATATGCACCATGGTCTAAGACAGGTATCAAGCCAAGGATAGGGCGTCAAGCATATCTATTGCACGGGCATGCACCCCTCGCCCAGCATGCCGGTACACTGGGCAACTTTTCTACATGAATCCACCGGCCAGAGCAAGGTTCATGTCAAAGCAAAAGATGAATTAAGCCTAATACGGTGGTTTCGCGTCCTTGTCGAGAATGATGGCGTCGGGGTGTTTTGAAGCTCCCTGCTCAGGTCCGCCGTTTAGCCTTGAAACCCACCGCGAGGAGGCTTCATCAGCAGGAATCGACATTACTGCGTGGTTTCTGCCTGCAGGTACAGACTCACTCGGCGGGTTTCTGAGACGCAGAGAGGCTTAGGATGAGACTGGAGGCACTCCGCTCAGGGCATGTGGCCACGGGAGGTGAGTCAGGGCTTTGGCTAGCTGACATGTAAAAGTCATGGCAACAGAATGAAGAGGATGTGTCTCGACTAGCATGTGCTCGACACTAAGCATTACGGAGTATCCGTACTTCTCACAGGTTATTCTCATGAAGTCGCCGATGACTTGCCGCAGCAGCTGGTCTCCAGTCAGCCTAGCCTCCGTAGTCATCGTCTCCTGGTTACCGACAAAGCCACACGGAGCAATCGAGCCACGAGCCCTATTCGGGCACGGTACGGATATCGGATATGGACACACGAGAAGGAGAAGGCAACGAAGGTTACAAGAAAGCGCGATTTTTCGCCAAGCTCACTGATCATCGTCACGTCCAGCTCAGCAGCAGCGGGTATTCCTTTCACCCAGCTTGCCAGCTTGCCAGCTTGAGCCAGCCACCAGCACCGCAACGACGGATGCGACATGCTCTAGCGCCGCTCTAGTCCGGGCTCTAGCCCCTCGATGCTCTGCCCTAGCCCTGAGGGGGCCCAATGAAAGGGAACGGACCGAAGGGGGGAACGGGCGGGATGCTTGTTGAACCTGTGACCTTGGCTGCACGACGAGATGCTGTGCGACTGACAGAACAATGGCTGCATGAATTGGAGTGCTCGAGTGCGACACACACAAGGTCCGTCGGCCACGCCATCATGGCAAGAATGGGTCGCGGTTGAACCGGCGCGGTCCTTGGATCGAATGTCGATCAGGGACTCTGCAGCCAACAGGTGCATGGAAAGCCATTAGAAGAGGAAGAGTCAAAAAAGGGCTTTGGTCTCTGTGAGGACGTCCCGAAGATTGTGAGCTACTGATACGACCAAGTAAGTGATCAGCCACGAGTTTGCCTACCTGTCTACTTGTCACTACGGGATGTAGGATCTCACTACAAGTACCTACCTATTCCCAAAGTCCCAATCTCCACCAGTTCGCCTCACTTTCTCGCTGCTCTCCGTCCTATGTCTGTCTTTTTTTCCTCCTCGGTCTCCATAACGGAAATGGAGCGTGTAAGTGACGACTTCGATATGGATACACTTTCAATACTTTTCTTCAGCTGCTTCAACAGGGCGTTCAGTCTAGAGTTTTGGGCTTTGACCCAATTCTCGCATGGAGAAAGTAAAATTTTCTTTTGTATCCGTTCCGCTTCTCTTTTTTTACCTTTTCAACGGCTATTCCTGCAGAGTCTAGTACCTCAAAATGATTGTTGGATTGTTGGATTGGGTTTTTTTCCTTCCCCAGTCCGATCGCGGCTTTGGTTCTAGGGTAGTGGATCTTGCGCCATGGTGTCGATTTCCTCCTCCCCGCCGAGAATTTCCAGTTTATTTGAGCTGAGATGGGACATGCTCTTTTTTTTCCTTCCTCAATCGTTGGGGGTACCGTGTCCTGACCTTGTCTCTTCCGGGTTGGTTGGGTGAGGCTGTTTGTACACTTTGGGTATTCTCATGGCGATGCATGCGAGTCCACTCTTCTGCTTTCCTCCCCGTCTCCCGCGAATAAGCATGCGCATGCTTGGAGCCAGCCATTCAAAGCCACTGACGGGCGTGAAATGGTGCGCAGATTACGCCCTGCAAATTGTCAGCAATGCATGCATGCATGAAATGGCGAGTTACCTCCGGCGGGCGGGTGCAGGTTGCAGCAGTCCAGATCGCTATGGAACGCCCCCCCAACCTCCCCTCCTCACTCGTCGTACAACTATCTCTTGTTGTCCTCCCTCTCCGCCCTTTGTTTCCGCCCGCTCTCTTTCGGGGTGAGAAAGTGAGTGTGGGATTGGGGGCGCTCGTGATGTAATTCAATCCCATCCGGCTCTTGCCCCCTCTTCCTTCCCCTCCTCCATTCCCGAAGCTTTTCGCAGCTGTTCCCGGCATCTTGCGGTGTAGCAAGACAGAACAGCCACCACAGCCGAGCAGCCGACCTACGTAATCTTGTCCTCCGGTTCAGGTTTTCCCCCTTGTTGCTGGGGGGTAGATGGAAACTCTACCGGTATGGCAGGATGTCAGACGCTGGCAGGGCAATTCGTCAACGTGCGACTAAATGATGCGCCTTGGACTTCATGCTCACCGAATTAGAAACTTGTAATCATGATACTCGGCTTGGCAGGGGCAGTACAAGAGGAGTGACGCATCCGTCCTGACTTGTTAGGTCGCCGCCCAAGTACTGATTCAAGGGTTCAGAGACAAAAGGGCGAGGAAACCAAAAGCCCCGAGACACGTTTCCTAGCTAGCACAGGGCGACTTCTGCTCATCACTGCTTGACTGCTTACACATCCTGATACATCCCTTCTCGCCTTGAGCCGGGGGCGATGATCTGTGACGCCATGGACCGAACTGAGCCACTGGGAAACCAGCCATCCCCCGGTGTGGCGGGCGCTGCGTTCCTCCAGATCCGTAAATCAGGATGACATTACAAAGGTGTAGGGTATGTATTTGCAAAGTACCTACGGTACCAACATCGAGTACACACCTCGATTGTTTCGGCTTGTTTCTTTTTATTCCATCCTTCCCGGACACCGGGAATGCAGGGCACATGAATTCAAGTGACGCTTGCCACTCCTTTGACGTTTTTGATGTCAGGTCAACACTACACTGCCAATTGAATCTGGGGATATTTTGCCACATCCATCGGGATCCTAAACCTGATCCCATCTTCCGTCGGACCCCGAAAATCCCGTCTTCCGAGTAAAGGAACGCAATTCTTACGGCGATTCACTTGTGAGATCCGTAACCATACTTGGGGAGCCTCTCTGAGCTCGAGTATCGTGATCTAATTCCCCAAAGTCGAATGTAGCTTCGAATTCATGGTTTTCATCATAATTTCCATCAAAAAACGAACTCCAGTGCATGCGGATTGAAGGGTCTATGTACTGCGAAGACCGTATGGGTTTTGAACTTGGTTGGGTGTCATGCCATTTCTTGACATGACTTCTCAGGGCTCGAGCTGATGGAAAACGAGGATAATGGCAACCGGGAAAGTCGCATTGGAAGGTCTGAATATGCGAGAGTTCGTGTTCATGACAGAGATCAGCATTCTCGAAACCCAGTGACGCACGGCTGCAAGAGTTGAGGCGGCAAGTGAAAGCTGAAGTCCGGAAACTATCCTTGAACAGATCCAATTCCCCAGCAGAAATTCCAGGGTAGGAATGAATGTCAAGTAAGGTCCTGACCGTTTCTTGATATGACTGAAGTATCTGCGCGATACCACAAACCCGAAGTGAATCTTGATTCACTTTAGGGTCATTCAATTCTAGACTGCGGTCAGCAGGGATAAAGAAGTTTGGTTCTTGGATATCGAGACGTACTAAGGAGATACGACTCCAGCTGCTTCAAGGATCTGGCTTGCAATGACTCCTGGACGAGATTATGAAGTTCTGGATGCTCCAACAATAACTTTAGTCTTTCATCGCGCACACCAGTGTCTTCGTGAGTAAGCCCGTATGATTCAGAATTACCCCATGACTTCTCGATTTCGAGTGCCAGTTGAGATGCATAGGCGAAAAGGGGCGACGAGACATCGAGCCTCTTAGCTATTTCCAAGACCGATAATACATACTCAACCCAGTATTCAGTCGAGTAAACATGGAGACCGTGCAGGCCTTTGACTACCTGCAGATATCTCTTCTCTTGCGGATATGATTGACGGAAAACGCGAGCCCCAGAAATGAGGCAAGTCAGTATAGTGAGGGTGTGATCCAGTAAGACTTGCTCTTCTCGCAATTCGATACGACTCGAGGGGGTTTGAAGGAATCTGCGGATGTCTTAGCAATATGATACATTAAACATAGCGTATGCTACTTACTCTTTGACAGATATATGGATAAAAGCTAATGTTGTGTCGGGTCTTTCTTCGACCAAGGAACCGCAAACATCAAGGATGTAACGAGGCGCAGGTTGTAAAGTATCTGGATCCCCCGTACTGAAAGAAATAGCGGAAAGGAACTCGAGCTTTCTTAAAGGCCGCCTTGCAAAAGCGATCCAGCTGAGGATGCATTTGATGCGACCTACCGACCGATCATCGAGCTGGACCAAGATTTGCGTCAATAGCTTCTCGTAGCTGTAGACCCGTTAGCGTGATGGTTTTCGAAATAGGCTATAGAGAGACAGACAAGTCCCTGAGCTCTTCAGGCAACGACTGCACAGAGTCTCTGATTTCGTCAATGGTCAAAAAGATATTGCGAGACAGGTAATCCAATATGAGGCGAGCATAAAGAAACATGCCTTGAACACGGTCAGCTAATCAAATGACACGGCAAGATTAGACATGAACGAACCGTCTGTTTTCGTCAGGATGGCGTCTTCAATCTCTTGAATATCATCAGCCCCCATCCCCAGCTGGGAGAATCTCTTCTCATGCAACCGATTCAGTCTCTGGCCCGCATATTGTCGAATAGCCCCTTGAACTGAGCCTTTCTCCTTGGTTAGGGAGATGATTTGCCTCCTCCGTAAACGACTTAAAGGGATTGAGGGAGTACGGCTTGTCAACAAAATCTTGCAGGTAAGATGACTGGATGGTGAAGCCTTCGTGATCTGATTAACCAGGTCCACCAATCTTAGTTGTTTGTCCTTCTCGCACTCATCCAAGCCGTCAATCAAGATCCAGACATATTCAGCCTGGCCCGGCGTGATACACAGACTCCTGAGAAGATCCTGTAGGAGCTGCTCAAGGATGGTAGGCGTGGGAATTTTCTTAGCCAACACAAACTTCTCGTAAACAAGGGCAACCAGATCGCCGTCCTTGCGAAGAAGCTGTATGAGTATGGACCGCAAGATTTGCTCATAGAGTGTTGAGGACGGATATCGGTACGTGCAGAAGTGGCGGACAACTGGTTGCTGGTTAAGTTCCATGAATCTCACCAACTGAGCTGCCAAAACACTCTTTCCAGACCCAGGAATGCCTTGTAGCCAGAGAATAGCTGTGTCTGGCTTTCGTTCGCACCAGGAGCGTACCTTGGCGTTTTGCAAAATCCAACTGCAAGTCCCAGGATACTCAATTCCTTCTGAACATATTGAGTCAAAAATGGTGATTTGGTCCGACTCACTGATCTTCATCCATGAAGTGATTGATTCCATTCTCTGTGCCTCTTGCTCCTTCTCGAAGTTGCGCACCTGAGCAAGGTTCTCTTCTCTCCGGGCGCGCAATTCTTGGCGCATCTTCTGAGATTCGACAATATTTCGAGCGTTGGCTTCTCGATCAACGAGGTCACCATGTTCCTTCAAGTCTTCCAGGATATGGTCGAATCGACGCTGAAAACGACCCCAAGAAGTGGAAAACAGTAGCCTCCAACCTGGTTACCACCCTGTCAGATTGGTCGGCATATACGGGGCTTGACACTTACCACTACGACGAACAAACTGATAGGCATGCTTGTGAAATTGCAAAATGTCGGAATAAAACACGGCTAAGCTTTCTTGGAAAGTCGCATCGCGGGCAAACGAGATGCTGAACATCTCAAACCGCCCCAGTGACGTAGCAATCTTGGAATAGCCTTTGATGATTTGTTCGAATGCATCGACATACTCGGAGGCGACTCGTAGGACGAGAGATATTGGAGCCCAAATCCAGGGAAGAAATGGGGTGCCGTTGCAAAGGGTGTCTACTACCTTAGAGTAGTGCTCCAAACCCTTGAACAGAGGCATAAGACGTCGCATGTTGCGAAGAGACTGCCGTGCGGCAAGTTGGTTCTCGATATCAAGGGCTTCCTGCCTGACATGCTGGATGGTGATCTGGTTAAATCCTCGCGAGTCTCCGGGGCTGATGGTGCGGTTGAGATCCTCAAAGGCTGTCTGAAAGGTCTGCCTCGCGAGAGCAGAAACCGCAGGCGGCAAGGGCATGTTGAGAATTGGACAGAAATTAGAGCGCGAGGAATGAGGTCAGACTTTGGCAGAGGAAGAGAAAGTTGTTCTGGAAAAGTCCTCTTTCCCCTTTGTAGTTATTGTTGTTGAGCACAAGGAAGGTGGGAGAACGAAGTCAACAGTAACGGCAAGGCAGAGCCGCGGTCACAGTCACTATTTACTGCATGGTACTTTGGAAAGGCAGAATGGTTGAAGGCCTCATTCAATAATTGGGTACCTACATAGGTAGGCAGATATCTGACACGGGCTGCCTTACCTATGCGCTGTCATCTGCTTGGCCTTGTATGCCTCGTGGTTCGCCAGCAGCTTTTTCAGCTGACTCCGCTGCCGACGACGCCAATGTAAGGACAACTCTTCACTTTTCTGACTTTGTTTCCAGGCAATGTCTGCATAATCAACCAGAGAGTACATGATTTATTATGCAGTGATACAAAATTCTCCTCATCATGGACTCGTTTCACTATCAGAACGGACAACCGACCAAGCGGCAATGCGTAACTGGACTGCCTCGTTCTACAGCATCAACCGTCTCGAGGCCTGCGCAAGGGACACTGTACAACTCATCTCTACAAATTCAGCAGAGCCTCGACTATTCTCTCTCTGCAAGATCCTCGCGCTATCCTCCTCCAGTTCCAGTTGAACTTCCCGTTTGGCATCAACCCCCGAATGCTGTGACCTTCACCCACAACTATGTACCAAACCTTGGCAGCTTGCCTTCCTTGCCGCCCGTCTGCGACACAAGCTGCCCCATAAACAGCCATGTGAATTCTGCGGGCTTGCAAGAAATCCAACCTCAAGACCCTTGTGTACCTTGTAACTCAAAGGTGCCGAGCTGGCTGGCGCAAATGCTTGACGATCAACAGCCTCAATCTACGTCTGTCACTCGTGATGCTACCTTCAGGATCGAAAGAAATTCTAGCATTTCTCTTGAGGCTCCTTTCGTGCAATCAAATCAGTGGTTATCTCCATCTCATCAGAATCCACTGTTCGCGGTCCCTGAAGTCGAACGCAATGCAACACAGAATCCCTCTTCGCCCATGCTTCGACCTGAAAGCACAGTCTGTTTCGGCATGGTATTATATTTAAACCAACTGTTTGAAATATTATCTGACTGCTGACTGTAGATCCCATTCATCGCTGCCAAGTGTGACTTGCTGGGTTCGCGCGACCTTCTACCTCCGTCGTTTTCAGTCAGACTGGAGTCCTCTACCAGCTTTGTCTCTCAAGATTACCCAAATATGCGAGGCCAGATACAAACGGAAAACAGCCAAATGATCCAAGGACTTCTCGAAGAGAAGTCACTGGTTCTCCACGGAGCGTGTACTCTCATCAAGCCTTTCACGACGAAGAAGGTGACGGCAAGTACGGCACTACTGGACTCGAACTTGGAGCTTACAGTATATGGGCCATTAGATATCTTTGATGAGATTGGACCCTGGTTTGAGGACTATGATGTGTACCTCCAAGATCCAAAGGAATCGCACCTTCAAGTTCCTTACTGTAACCCCCAACGACTCTCGTCAGATGACCTCGAATCCTGTCCAATGCTTGCCGATGTTGTTTCCCAGAAGTTAAGATCGATTCATCTCCAAGATATTACTGAAAAACCGGAATTGTTGGATGTTTTGAGCAGCCACATGGACCTCGCTGAAGCGCCACAACCATCTGCGATACGAGGAACCCTGAGAAGGTAGTTAATGGAATATAACACAACCTTGTTCATTTTTCTCACGAGATACAGGCACCAAAAGCAAGCACTCACATTTATGCTACACCGAGAACAGGGCTGGGACTTCCGCCACCAAAACACGCAAGATATGTGGGAGATACTAGATACCGATCAAGACAGATTGTGAGTGCACTCGTAAGACAGCTTACTGGGTTCTCGATTTGCAGTTGTGTTACGAACAGCCAGAGTCTCATGCTAACCTGCCTAGTTTCTTCAATGGAGTTTCTGGGAACCATCAAATAGAGGAACCTCCTCAATTTAGAGGAGGGGTTATTGCAGATCCAATGGGCCTTGGAAAGACATTGACCATGATTGCTTTGGCAGCCACAGATCTTGAGAGCCAGGTATACTCCTCGGCACCTGTTGAGACTCAGGACAATCAGAGCAACAAACCTGTTGTGCCGGTAACCCTCATCATTGTTCCTCCTCCACGTAAGTCGACAATCAGGATAATTCATGTTCCGACTAGAATAACTAACGAGTTCCCAGTCCTGGGAACCTGGGAAGAACAACTATCAGAGTAAGTTTGCAAAATCACCTCTGAATAGTGCTGACACAAAGACAGACATGTGATAGATGGTGGCTTGAGATACCTTAGACACCACGGAAAAACCAAAGCGAACGACATCACAGAGCTCGAGGGTGTTAACATTGTACTGACCACTTATCACACAGTTGTAGCTGAATGGGACTCTGGGAGAGGTACTACTCATTCCGTTTTATTCTCAGTTTGTCACAAACGGGTTATTCTCGATGAAGGTAATATAGCTCATGCCGACTTGCAACTGGGATACTCCATTCTGACCTGTCCAGCACACTTCATCCGGAACGGGAGCTCGAAAATGGCAAAAGCAATCTGCTCGCTTGATGCCTTTTCTCGATGGGCAGTCACAGGCACTCCTATTCAGAACCGGCTCGGCGACCTCGCAACGCTTCTTAGATTTATTCGAGCCTATCCATACAACGACCCCAAGTGTTTCGAAACCGATATCTCGAAGTATTGGAAACTGGGGGAGGACGAGGAGGCCGTCAGGCGATTGAAACGACTCTCTAGCTGTCTGCTTCTTCGCCGACCCAAAGACACAATCAACCTACCTCTTCGTCGAGATATGCAGTGCCCTGTTGACTTTTCCCACAACGAGAGGAAGCTGTATGAGTCTATCAAGGAAAAAACAATTGTCAGCATCGACGAAGCACTTCAAAATGGCACCCAACAGTCAAGAGCGGGAGTTTATGTGAATGTTTTGCAGCAGATCGAGTCGTTACGGCTAATTTGCAATCTGGGGCTTCAGTACCGCGAAAGACAGAGCAGAAGCTCCCAGCCCTACCAAGGGACTGGAAGGTGGGCAGAAGTCGCTCAACAAACCTTCAACATTGAGCGACAAATGGGTTCAGTGGCCTGTTTACAATGTTCATCTGTTCTTGAGTTTACTGAAAGCCTACTTGATGACCCAGCCGTGTCAACTCGGGCACAAAACATGTCTCTATTTTCACAGTGCAGGAAGTTTATCTGCAGCGAGTGTGCCCAAAAGACGACAAGGACGAGCCGCTATATGACATGTGGCCACAAACCGCCCTGTCCTATGACTTCTGTTTCTACGAGTAATGCGGATTTCGAACCAGACACCGGGTTGATGAATCCTCATTCCGATAGACAATCAGTCCAGTTGTCTTCCAAGATAGAGGCTTTGATCAGTGATATTAAATCTCAACCTCCGGATACCAAATGGTAAGAAGGCAAAAAACGTGGAAGATCGAGGACTGACTCGTTGCAGCGCTGTTTTCTCGACTTGGAGACTTACACTTGATCTTATCGAGGCCGGGCTGGACCAAGCTTCCATTCGAAGCGTTCGCTTTGACGGCAAGGTGCCACAGAAAGAACGGCAGAATGTTGTCAACCAGTTCCGAAACGAACCAACGGCTCGTATCATGCTGCTGACATTCTCGTGTGGTGCAGTAGGGTAAGTGGTCTAAGAATGGTATCAGTCTCTGCAGCTAATGCATTACCGATCAGCCTCACACTGACAGTGGCAACGCGTGCCTATCTTATGGAGCCACATTGGTAAGCTTGATTGAATACTTGGCTCGAAGCTCACTAATTTGATTCAAGGAATCCGACGCTTGAGGAGCAAGCTCTCGCCCGTATTCATAGAATTGGGCAGACAAAGGAAGTGACAACCATCAGGTTTTACGTGCGGGACTCATTCGAGCAGGTTAGTAAACCCAAAGCAAGATAAAGCCGGGTATGAATATTGATGATTTTATAGCAAGTAATGGAAATCCAACAGTCGAAGAAGCACCTCGCTGGTCTCTTGCTTGCGCCCCACGAAGGCGGACAAGAGGATGAGAGCTTGGGAGGACTCCAGGTGTGTACTGATTTCGTTGACTGGAACCTGACATGCTAATACCATTGTTCGTAGAGATTGAGGTCGTTGCTTTGATTGGGGTATGTTCAGGTAGGATTGATGTAGTAACGTGGGTATACATTTGCTCGTGGGTACATCTTATGATCTTTTTGGGAGGGTAGAGACGCTTTGGATGCTAGAACCTAGGTGTAGATAGACAGGGAGATTGTTTGGATATTTTGGATCGTGTAAATACTCTGAAGCAGAATCTTTCACATGGCTTTACGGGTCTTGGCTAGACAGAGGTAATGCTGCCACATTGAGCCTCGGCATGAATCTCGTTGACTTCAATGTATTATGTAGCATAATCTCATAGCTTGCAACTTTGAACTTGCAGGAAGTGAGGATCTATAGGAGTTGCAGTCCTCGGTTGTGATGCAGTCTGGGGATATCAACTTAATACGGTTCCGAGCAGGTCGAGCCTTGGTTGATTGGAAGGGAGCATCACAAGAAATATGGCGGGCGCCTTGATTAACAGACACGAATCCTTACAGGACACAGAATCGAGGGAGAAACTTGGACTGGTTCATCTTGGCACATTGTTCATCCGCAAGGGGGCCTCAGTGCCACCATTCTCCCAACTCACGATGGAGACGGTGTATGAGTTGTTACCTGCCAGCTTCTTAGCTGCACATGTGATTCACTAATATTTCCTCTGAAGATATATGAACCACTGATTTACTCGTTCCTCACCATATTCATCATATGATCAATACTGTGTCAACTGGAACAATCTCATCTTCTCACGCAGACAACGATGACCCCGCAGCAACACCCCACCTGAGCAAGCATTCCCATATGAGATGCAAACTGACCCTCCCTCCCATCGGCCGCGTGGCCTAATGGCTAAGGCGTCAGATTTCGGTTCTTCCCATTCTCTGAAGACTCCAGGTTCGACTCCTGGCGTGGTCGCGGCATTCTAGCGTCTCACGGCGTTCTTTTTTTGCGGTTGTGATGGTATTCTCATTAAGGAGCGTTTGATATCTTGGGGTTGGGTTCCTTGCGATTTCTTTTTGCCTCGGGTAGCCCTACCTACAAAGCTTGAGACCTCGTTTAAAACTTCTTATTCTTTAGAACATCTCTTTCCTTTCAAAACCAGAGTACAGCGTCAGATTCACCTGCATCTTCGGCTTCCAAGCCGGTCCCTTCACCTTCATCGTCGCGCCGACCCCGCGATCCAGCCCGGATCGGGTCTTGTGCCGTTCACTGCCTGTCCCCCTCCATATCAAAAGCCGACATGCGCTAGCTCTCCCGGAGCCTACAGGGACCACACCATGACAGCGCGCCTTACACGCCCTAAAGACTCATGCTGCAGCGCCTAATGACGCCCTGAGCGGCCCTGAAAGCTGCCCTCCGTCTGCTGTGAACCCCCCTCAACCGCCAGCGCCGAAAGCGGGACGCGCTTATCGTCGCCTCATTTTTCTGCGCGCCCTCGGGTGATATCCGCCTGTTGACCACACAAAAAGGCCCTGCTGTCACCACCCCTCTCTTGGCCGGAGGCCCTCCCTACCTGCTCGACTCGATCCGACCTCTACTCGCGACTTCAATTGAGCTGCCAGCACCGAGATACCATGTCGTCTTCGCTGCCGGGCACCAGGGAGCTCCCCGCCTCCCAGTATGATTTGGATACATACATGGGACGGGTGCGCCATACCATGAGCATCACCGACCCCACGTGAGCCTTCCTCTCTCTCAAAGGACTTTTGGTGTTGGCGCTGTGGCTGACAGAACTCTCAGGACTCTCCTCGCTGGGACGACGGGCCTCGAAAAGGCCAAGCAGCTGGTGACTCAGTACAAGACGGGCAAGCTCGAGCACATGACCCCCGAGCTCTGGAGCGCAAAGAAGATTGTCGACTCGACCTTGCATCCCGGTACGCGACCCGAGAGACCTTGATACCCTTGCGGTGGAAGCTTATTTGCGACGTTAGATACCGGCGAACCTGTCCTCCTCCCCTTTCGAATGTCCTGCTATGTCTTCTCCAACCTCATCGTCACCGCGGGCATGCTCCAGCCGGGACTCCAAACCGCTGGCATCGTCGGCTGGCAGGTGGCCAACCAGTCCCTCAACGTCGCCTTCAACAGCGCCAACGCCAACAAGTCCTCCCCCATGACCACCGCGTCCATGGTCAAGTCGTACTTCTCCGCCGTCGGTGCCTCCGTCTCCGTGGCCCTTGGTCTCAACGCCATCGTGCCTCGTCTGAACGTTGCCCCCGCTACTCGAGCCATCCTCAGCCGACTGATTCCCTTTGCGGCTGTAGCTTCTGCGGCCGGACTGAATACATATCTCATGCGTCGGGACGAGATTGTCAGGGGTATCGACGTCCGACCCGTCCTCACGCAGGAGGAAAAGGAGAAGCTCATCGCAGAGGGCAAGTCCGAGAAGGACGTCCCCTCGCTGGGTAAGAGCCATACTGCTGCCAAAATCGCCGTGTACGAGACCGCTGCCAGCCGTGTCCTGACCGGTAGTCCCATCATGGTGATCCCTCCCATGGTTCTGTACCACATTGAGCAGAAGCAAGCCTGGTTCAGGAACCTCATGCAAAAGGAGTGGGTGCGTTCGCGACCTACTCTGGCCAAGAGCATTCCCATCACCATCAACTTGGGTCTCATCGCTGTTACGTCGTTCGCCGTCCTTCCTTTTGCCCTTGCCGTCTTCCCGCAGCAGCAGGAGATTACAGCTGAGGTGCTCGAGCCTGAGTTCCATGGCAAAGGAGGTAAGAACGGCAAGGTGATTTTCAACCGCGGTCTTTAAAAGGCCATCAACTTCCTTCCACTGCCGACGTCATGAAACAGCGGATGGATGGTAGTGGGTTGAGAGCATCTTTGCCCCTTCGAACCTGACAGACAAGAGGAAGTGCCTGCTTGTTCTTGGGCAAAGAAGAGTGTATAATTTCTACATCACGCAAAGCGAAGGTATTGCTGCATGGGGTAGCATGAAAGGTCCTGGTTGCTGTTTTTCATCGCATTCTGCGAGTTTGATGCATTCTGGGAGGCGTTTAAGGGAGCAAACACAGATTACGGGGTACCGTCTAGATGGTCTAGAAAGACTGGGTTTGCCAGATGAAGAGGAGCAGACGACAGAAAGGGTCAGCATTTAAAGGGTGGTTTCAAGATAGAGACCTGGTTAGAGATTCCTAGAACTTGGTAGAAAGAAGCATACTTGCATACCTACTTAGAACAACCCCTCACCTACCTCACCTACCTCATCCGATTGTCGCCTGTATGTTGGATCTCAAGCCGATGCTATTGGTCCGTCTGCAACTTGGTTGCATTCGAGAGCTCGGGGTGGGGTCTCCCAAGCTGCAAAGCACAACCGTGATACCGGAAAAGGAAGGCCGGGACTTGGGACGACTCCGAAGTTGAAGCGTTGCCATTCATCAGCGTCTGTCTGGTTGTTGGGCAAAACAACGATATCAAGACATCTGCGTGAAGCTGCAAGGGCTGGTAGAGTCGACATGTTCGCAAATAGTGTCCCTTGGTGGCTTTGCACGCCATCACCAAACCAGGCTGCAAGATGGCCTCGTATCGGTTATTGCAAGGTCCATCTGGGAGATGGGTACATAAAATCGAGGATTGCATGGTACCGATCCCCCGTTTCAAGGGCGTGACGGAGACGCATCCCCGCAGTGGGATGGAGGAAACAGGGCCATGTTCAAGGCAAGATGGGAAATTTCACGCGAGCCTTCAACACTCCCTATATCCGATAAACACTTCGGATGGGGACCGAAGTAGTTCCTCCAAAACCAAAGGGGATTAAAAACAGAAAAGGGCAACACTCAGGAATGGGATGCACGTAGTATGAGCTCATAGGAGGCGCCCTGGCGTCGGGACGAGTGGGATAGGGGAACAAGGGCAAAAGAAAGCGCCCTCACAAGAAAATCGTCACCAAACCAAGCCGTTCAACAGAGAAACGTCAGTCGAGCCCGCCCGTCGCCACCCGGATCGGCAGGCTAAGGGAGCACCATCGCACGCCGAGCAGTGGGACGGGCTGTCCAGGGAAGAAGGAGGAGAGGCATTGGCTGCAAGGACAGTCGGAGCGGGGTGAGACATTGACCAACAGGTGACTCGGCCAGCCGTTGGGGGGAGAGGAGCAAAAAGACCAAAGCAACGGCAGCATGTCACGTTGCGTGAATGAGTGCAGTTGCTGAGCAGGGGAAAGACGAGACAAATCGGAGGCGTTCGAAATCGGCACCGTATGTCTGGAGCAGCAGCTCTTGGGACTGGTCTTGACGTGGTTGTTGCTGAATGGGAGTTGCACAAATTAACGGTATAAACGTTACCGTTCGGGCTGATAAAACTTCTGGTCTTTCAAGACACAAATACCAGACTAAAAGTGGTCATTTGTTTATATTATCCCCTCAGTGTCTGCGGTGGACTTGCCAACTGCGTGAGTGCCAGGCTTCTGAGCTGGAGGCGGGGTAGAAGTAGTAGACCTCCGTAGTACTATTTCGTAGGTGCTCAAGTGCTGTCACGGTATCAAAAGGGCCAGTTGTCACGGGGGCCGATCAAAACTTGGTGCCACGAGACAGGAGCGGCGGTCAGCCTTCAAACCGAGCAGGGCTAGAAAGGCAGAAGCCATGCATACACTTGACACCATACCGGTACTCAGATGAGGAGGAGAGGGAAGATCAGTGTAACAGAGAAATTGTCACTTACTAGATACCTACGTACCTGGGATACTTGTAGGTACAGTACATGCATCCACTACTGTACCAACAGCACCAGCAATATATCAATGCTTGTAGTCGTAGGGAAGCAGTCTTTGGGACTCGACTCCTCTAAGAGAAAAGCACAATGTGGAGAGCGAATCGTGCAGACAAAGTAAACAACTGTCGTCTTCTTGTTGACTGTCGGTCAGTTCTCACGGTATCGGACACAGCCAGACGAAGGGAGGTACCTCTCAATCGAGACAGCGAGCAGTGATACCCAATAGGCGGGCCGGTGCGAGGGTGGAGTTGGAGACGGGTGACAGGGAGAGGATTGGAGAAGACTGACGAGGGAGTTGCAATAGTGAGACCGGAAGATCTTTTGCTTTGATACGAGTCGAGGCGTCCTTAAACATTAGGTCGACCCGTCTGTTGATATAGCACGGTGCACTTGCCGTCACCATCACTGCCAACGGTATCGTATATTTATTTTTATGACAGCGGATCCATCTCATCCTATATGAGCATGAATGGATAAGATGAACGACGGATTTGTGGCCACGACACGGCTGCCGGAATGATCGAGCTGGAATGCAGTTGCTAGAAGGGAGCGTCTTGAAGCTTCTGCGGGCAAAGCACCACGCTGCCTGCTGGGTTCGACCAAGCCGATAAAAGCAGGGGTCCCGCCGGTGTCACCCATGTGGTTTGCGGGCTTGGACATTAAAAAGCGAGGCATAACTTAGCTTACAGATCCTAGCGGTCACCAAAAACGGTCTCTGGCTTGTCCTGGACTGGTTGGACGTTGGTGGGACGATGCAGCCGTGAATGAAAGCCTGCGCATGTTCGTCGTCGTGGCTGTGAGTAAGTGAGCGTGTTGGAAGGGCATCCATGATTGCGCCAAGAGGGAGATGATGCTCAATTATTCCCCATCAAGGACGTGTCATTTTTGTTGGTGTAAAAACAGCTGCATTCCGACGCTGAGATGTCGGCTTCCCGTAGTACAAGAAGCATCCATGGTCCAGCACATGAAGCACAGTCCCCCTTGACGTGTACCACCGATCCGCAAAGGGCGTGTTCTCTCCTCCCGTGACAGATTGGCAATTGTGTCGACGGGCGACCAGCCTACCTGTACAAGTATCTCTGGACTTCAGCTGGTTTATTGGCGCCTATTGGGTTTGAGACCCCTGACTTGGTGATTCACCAGGGGCTTCGTGAAGAGGGAAACGGTCATTTGGCTGAGATGCACTCGAGTTAGAACCCGAGGCACCACCTGTTGCAGAGCTTTCCGTTCCCGTCACTTTAAACCCAGCAAGTCCAGCCAAGTTCAGACATGTGCCTGCTACCATTTGTCTTGGATTCAGGATTGCCCTTTGATGTCGGTCCACCCTGAGAAGGCTCTGTCGGCGGGAGAGAGTTTGCCTTGTGCAATGTCGTCGAATCTCCTCAGCGGAGGAGGAGGCCTGGAATAAAGAGGCAAGCCACTGCAAGGTAGCTGCAGGCTCGGCCATGCTTGCGGACGCACCGTAGACGAGACGCAGGCACTCGGCTCAGGCACGGGGTTGAGCGAGAGTCGAGGGTTGGTCCAGAGTGGGCCATTTAGCTGGCCAAGGACCGCCCGCACTCAGAGTTTAACGAGGCGCTTCTGGCTTTGGAGTCTTGAGCACTAAGAGCATCTCGTCGATGAACTGGATGCCTGGCAATTATCGGACGTGCATAGCAATGGTGAACTCTCTTTTCTTCTTCTTTATTTCTCGGCCCCCCTGACAACCTGGCTTATTGATGGTGGTGCGTTATGGTGTGTAGAAGCGAGGGTTTGATTCGACTGGGTGGTGGATGAGACTCGGGAAGAACTTGCCACTGGCCCGTAGCCTCCCCCATTGCGGCGCGCTTGCTGAAGAATGGATGACAAGATGGAACACTATAACTTATTGGTTGGATTCGCCCGTACTGGATCACTGTCGTAATGCGGAGTAACTAAAGTACGTACAGTACTGCGTGCCTCGCACAGTCGTGATTGTTGGATGAGGCCTCGGGTCCTCGACTCTTGAGAAGGTCGAGACAAGCGTATCCACCCTGATGCTGCTTCTCGGACGGCGACTCGCTCGTTCTTATTGCTGAAGCCGTGCATGCAGATTTGGACATGCCTGAAAGCACAATTGGCAAGCTCTCTTTCTGGTGAAGGGTACGGAATATGTGCAACCGGAGACGGACTGGGGACTGAGCGGGGACGGAGAGACTGGGAAACTGGGAGACCAGGGCCCTATTTGCCTACAGTATGCTCGGGGTACGGACAGGCTTGACGAGAGGAGTGGCGTCTCTTGGGGCTAGCAATGGTAGTGACTGGTGAGGGGAAAGAGGAGGAGAAGGCATTCATGGATTAAAATCGGATTAAAATCGTGACAGTGGGAGTGATACTGTATCTTCGCTATCTTCAGGCAGTTCAGTTGGCTTCTTGATGTGTTGTGACGTGACGAATGCATCCGTTCACGCTCTTGCTTTTCGGAATTTGAGGCATCTGCACCTGCACCTGCTACTGTACGTATTCACGTAAATGCACCAACGTGGAGATGCCTACCGTACCTACTAAATGCACCTAGATGAGATGCTATGCGAGGACCTGCTAGGACATGCCTTATTTGCAAACAATAATGCCTTCTGTTTTGAGAAATCATTATTGACCACAGGCAGTGGAAAAAACAAAGAAAAAAACCCCCAACTGAAACCCTGTCCGACATCAGCAGCACAGCACAGTGCAGTGAATGGTCATGGCTCTCACCAGCCTGGATGACGGATTGATCCTACGCAGAGAGTCAGGTACCACCGCTGACAGGTTCAGGCTTGACGCGCCACCGAGGTATCTCCCCTTTGTGTTGGGGGCTAATAAACGTCTCCGCGTCTCCGCTTGAGGCGACAGGTACCGTCGGGAAGTTGGGAGGTCTGGATGAACCTTACCCTGAAATTTCGCTGCGCTTCGGACTGAAACTCTTGATGAGAATATCCGATTCCCGAGTCTTGTTTGATCCCGTGAATGATTATTTGGACGTGGTGAATCGTTCCTTATCATCGGATATAGTACTTACAATGTGCTCTGGCAAGGTACCGGGTTGGATGGCAAAGATGGGTGGTTATGGTGGTGGTGCTCTAGCGTGAGCCATCTGTACTTCGTCTGCACTGTACGCAACCTCAGGGCTCATTCGCAGGCTAAACACCCCACAACCATCGCTATCTAACAGTGCAGGGCTAGAGACGGGACGCGGAAGGCGCAGATGAGGAGAAGGGACGGCACTACCCACGCAAACGATATTCGGCACCTGGGCAGTGACGATGGGCCAGGAAAGGGCGTACCTGCCTGTGAACAATAAAAAAAGAAATGGTCACTCAACCTGACCCGATGCGAATATCTAAGCAAACACAGGCTTCTTCTATCAATTTAGGTCCCTGCTTAGGAACTAGCAAGAAAGAAGCGAGCTTTGTCTTCTCCTGCACCGACCACTGCATTCTTGCTGCAATTTTCACCTTCCAAAGTCTCTGCACCGCACACTTTCGGGACCACTCGCGAATTCGCACCAAGGCACGCTCGCGCCCTGATCGCAGCGCCACCTCAGCCTCTGCCATCTGGACCCAGCCTACGGGTATCCAGCCTGAGTCGACTGTTGCTCGGACTGCCACCACCCCTGGTTCGTGCTGATGAAAGCAACTTGGAGAGTACCTCAGCTTGAGTAGCCAACGATACCACTTTGCAAGTATCCCATCTTGGGACCCCCATCGTCATCCGTCGACGTCGATTTCTTGGGACAAGCCGGCCTTTCTTCCCGACCGACCTCCTTCGAGCAGGGCTTCCACTCCAAACGGGAGCTTGGAGAGTAGCCAACCACAAACTTGGACCACTAGACGGATTGGAACTTTCCCGGTAGTCACGAAGCATCACAGGCCCCGATCTTCGCACAGCCTGACCACCATCGCTACGTGAGTGCGAAAGAAACTGCCCGCGTCGAGGCCCACTAAGCTTCAGGGCTTACTGTCCGCTGAGACTGCCCGCTGTCACCCTTCATCATCACTGGAACCCGCTGTCTCTCCACTGGATTCGAGCCCTGAATCACCCCCGTTTCACTCGAACACATTTGCGCGCGGACGAGCACACCACCACCAAGCCGTTTGGGAAAGCCCGGGTCCCCTTCCCCGTCTACGGTCCTATCCCAATCCCAGTCTGTCCCCCATCCCAACCCGTCGGCGTCCGTCTCTCCTCGCCTCTTAGTCTTGCACAGTCCAGCGGCCTCGCTCGTCTCGTCTGCTTGGGTCTTGTTTCCTTCCTCTTCCCTTCTCTCACGATTCCTCACCTTGACCACTGCTCGGCAACACGATAATTACGACATTAGCTGGGCACGAGTCCCAAGACTTTGAGGCCCGTCCGAAACGGCACTGCCTTTCGCCCCCCTTCTCGTTCTATCACGGCTGCCCATTTCTACCTCCCAGCCCTGGACGGCTTTGACGTTCCCCAATCATGTCGACACCCACCACGGCTACGGCCACTCTCCCCCATTACCATCCTCACCACTACCCTCCTGCGTATTCTCACTCACACTCGCACCATCCCGGCTACCAGCCTAATCCGAGTGCAAGCTACCGCTCTGCGGCCGGGGCATCTTCAATCCTGCCTCCTGTCTCGTCCGCTGCCTCACCCTCTTCCACGGCTCGACTCCCCCCGGCATACCCGCCATCCAGTGTCACATACCCGTCCTCCGGCTCGCATGGCCTAGCAGCGTCTCAACCCTCGGCCTCACGTCCTCTCCCTCCTCCACACGATCTTTCTCCAAGAGTCCACGACGCGAACAACTCGGCCACAACTATGCCCGAAACCTCAGTTGCGGAACCCTCCAGGAAGCGTCGCCGCTCCCGTGAGCCTGATTGGAACGCCTTTTACAAGAATGGTCTCCCAAAAGAAATCATCGTCATCGACGACACGCCTGAGCCTGAAGCCAATACCAGCCGCAAAATCACCAATGGCGTTGCTCCTGGACCCAGCGATAGTGCCCCAACCCGCCAGGCCGCCAAGAAGAGGAGACGTGATGATGACAATGCCACTGTGCAGGCTTCTGGTTACCATATCAAGTATCTTGGCTCCCAGAACAACACCCCTCTGCAAGCTTCCACACCCGCGGGTTCAACCATCTCCAGTAGTGATCGCACGAATTCTGCTCTGAACACTACTGCTCACACTTCGCTCTCTTCCAACAGCCAGTATGAGGAAGTCCAGGCTCCAATCAAGCGGAAACGAACTCGCCAGCAAGTTGCCAACGAGGCCAAGCGGAGGGACATTGATGGTCTTGGTGACCCTTTCTTCACCTACAAGCCTCCCCCGTATCCCCCCAAGAAGTCTGGCGAAGTCAACGTTCGTGTGGTCCATGACGTGAGTTCCTTCTCCACATTCCGATCTGCTGAGTGGTAAACTGATCTTTCCAACAGCATCACTACAGCAAAAATGTCAAGGTTGACGACGACGATGGCCATTATATAGTCGTGCCTGATGCTGAATTGACGGATAAGTGTGAGTACAAAGCTTTGTGGTTATCAAAAGCATCTATCACTGACTTGGTAATCAGACCAGATTGTTAGGCTGCTCGGCCAAGGCACATTCGGCAAGGTCGTCAAGGCGCGCGACAGGAAACGTAACAAGTGCGTGGCTGTAAAGATCATTCGCTCGGTGCAGAAGTATCGGGATGCCTCGAGGATTGAGCTTCGTGTGCTTGCTACGCTCAAGGCCAACGACGAAGAGAATCGAAACCGATGCATCCATCTTCGTGATTGTTTCGACTATCGAGGCCACATTTGCATCGTCATGGATCTCCTCGACCAGAGCGTTTTCGACTTCTTGAAGAGCAACGGTTTTGTACCTTTCCCTAACAGCCAGATTCAAAGTTTTGCTCGTCAATTATTCACAAGCGTGGCGTGTAGGTTTTCCCCTGCACTTCTAAACTGATCTGCCTGCTAACAATCATAGTCCTGCATGATCTGAACTTGATTCATACCGATTTAAAACCAGAGAACATCTTGCTTTGCAACAGCACATACCAGACCTTCACTTACAACCGAAAGATACCCTCTTCTTCCACCACGATCAATCGACAGGCAACTCAACGCCGAGTGCTATTGGACACAGAGATCAGACTCATCGATTTCGGGTCAGCTACCTTCCAGGATGAGTACCACTCCAGTGTGGTGTCTACTCGTCACTACCGAGCCCCAGAGATCATTCTGGGACTTGGCTGGTCGTATCCCTGTGACATCTGGAGCATTGGCTGTATTCTCGTGGAGTTCTTTACTGGCGATGCTCTATTTCAAACCCACGACAATCTGGAGCATCTTGCCATGATGGAAGCTGTGGTGGGTAACCGCATCGACAGCCATCTTGTCCAAGCAGTCAACAAGATGCACAACCGGAGTAGTGGCAACGCTGCTGCCAAGTAAGTGAGACTGATCTCTTTTGATGAGAATACTGGCTGACATTGCTCAGGTACTTCAAACGGCTCAAGTTGGACTACCCTACCCCAGACACGACCCGGGGATCCCGTCGCTTCGTCAAAGCTATGAAGCATTTGACTGTACGTCAAGTTTCCCACTCGTGCACGCTCTGCTAGGCTAACCAGACATTACAGGATATCATACCCGCCAGCACTACGTTCTTGAAGAACTTCCTGGATTTGCTTAAGAAGATCTTCGTATACGATCCTGCCCAACGCATCACGGCCAAGCAGGCGCTCAATCATCCTTGGTTCAAGGAGATTGCGCAGCCTGACGACGGAACTGAGGCGGCGAGGATCCGAGTAGAGCGTATGCGACTAGAACAGGAGGGTCGACGGGAAGTTGGATCGGCGAGACATGTTCAATACGTGTGAAGACGAAGCACAGCGAGCCGATTTTAGTTTATACCACACTGACGACACTACGAGCATGATCATGGCGTTTAGGGATTTCTCATGGCGTGTATGATAATGGGATGATTCATTTGGCTGGAAGGGGGTCCGCATATTGCCCATCATCAATGTCATTTCACTGGGAGCATTAGCCACTACATCTTCTTGCCCCTATTTACCTATTGTTTATTTCGCTGGGATTGTTATCGGTGATGGAAGAAGCGTTCTCACCAAAGGCTGCAATCGGAAGGACAGAAAACATATCGCGTTGATCATGGATCAGGGAATATCAAGGATGATGGACTTAGGTTTCAGCGATTTCCGGATTACTACGGACTTGTCACTCGTTTTTTTTTCCTCTGTCAGGTCTAATAAACGGACAACTGTTCCCTCGTCCTGAGGAGTCTTCTCTCCTTGCAGGAGGAATCTGGGACTATCTCGAGCGTCCAGACCTCCATGGATTGATCATCAATGTCCATGTTCTATGAACAACTTAGATGTAGCATTTCGGACCTCGATTTCCGAAACCAGGAAGAGCTGCCTCTGACCGCGGTAAGACTGCTAACGCTATCAGTCCATCGCAGTGGCGATGGCGTTCTGGCCACTTTCCTTACTGACATGGAACCACAGATGACTCGTTTCTTTTGGACAAACGAACGAACGAACGACCTGTTCCCCCGAACGCATGCTTTGTCTCGCGACGAACAACAGCATTTTATATAGGAACATGTTTGCCTTGGATTCGCCAACGGAATTGCTGCCAGACTATATATAAGGAATGCTCAACTGGCGTGCCCACCACGTTGACACAAAGACCCGGATCGTTTCTCACAATTTCTGGTGACCAAGAACTGCCAGAGAAGCTCGTTGGAGACTTTCTGCATCCGTACCCTGTTTTACGCTACCTTTTTCAAGACTGCCAGTACATTGTGCATGCACAATGTCTGCCGTTGGCTGCTCATCCACCTCTGAGACCAGTATCGGGACTTCCAAAAAGGGGTGTCCTGCTATTCCGAGGAATGTCCTGGACCAACTCACCAAGGCTCTCTGGATGGACCCTTCCATCAACATCGCAGACCCTGACCCTTGTTGGCTGGACCAGCAGAAGGCTGAGGTCAAAGGGTTGGATGAGCGTCTCAAGCTACCGAAGGGCGTGATCAAACAGTTTGCTGCTCGTTTTGACAGTCATTACCATCCGGCTAAATTTGCTCACCTTTGCCCTGCGCATAGCTCCCTTAACCCTCGAGTTATTCGTCGAATCATGCTACTCATTGCTTCCGAGTTCACGAAGCGTACAGATCGATTTCGCACTTGGCGTGGACGGATCCCGTTTCCTGAATGCGTGGAGGCCTGGATGAGCCGCGTTGATGCGGCTACAGGCTTGTGGATTGGTCGAGAAGCTTTCTTCGCCGTGTTTGGCTATAACCAACCTGACATGGATGTTCAGACGGTCAATAGCAAGTGCGAAGCCTGTATCTTGGCTGTTGTTGGTGGACGACCACAAATTCTTACAGACCTACGGGCTAGTATGTTCGTGCGGGAGGGTGATTATCCCAATCACGACCACGTGGAACCTCGGCTTTGGCATATTGTTGAGTCATGGAGCGCCCAGTTTGACGACGATGTTCTGACTGGTATCCTCACCGCAAGTAAGATCCTTGCAGAGCGAATCACGAAGCTGAAAGAGAAGATCGACATCAAAAGGGGTAAGCGCGCAAAGACGTTCAAGAAGCGATCGCATTCACGACACCCTGAACGGAATTCGAGCCGAGACACGGTGCTTCCTACGCCGCGCCATGTATCAACGAGTCAAGACTCTTGCACGTCGGGTTCTCTTCAACGCCACAGCAATGAGTACGATAAGCCGAAGACCTGGCTCAGCATGGAGCGCCCTTGCACTCCGACCGCAATGGATGTGTGGGAAGATGACGTGAATGAAACAGACAACGAGACTTGGATGTGGATGAGCAGGCAAATGCAGTCCCGGGGTCTCACACCGAAACAGAGTCGTGACGTCTTGCGAGATGTACACCCGGCGCTCAGCGATTATATCTCCGCGGGTGAGCTGCCTCGTCTCCTAACTAAAGAAGAAGCACTCTCTACCGAGGACAACATACTCGACAGTATGAAAGATGAAGCCAGGAGCAGAAGGAGTAGTTGGACTACCATGACTGTACACTCGGATGACGAAGGTGAGACCGAGCTGGTATCCTACAATGCCTCGCCGAGCCGGCCGATGTCGATCATCCCAGAATTAGATTCCACCCTGCTGAGGATGAAGGAAGAGGAAACACGGGCTCTCGAGGAAATAGTCCACGACGATGAATCCTACGTTCCCGCGCGCCGAGATTGGGATAAAGCCAAACTCCCGCACGCTGAGCCTCGGACCCCAGCGCCACCAGCATCGAGCGTCTACTCTTCGCACGCCGGTTTTCGTGGTTCACAGGACCCTTCAACTGTGAATCTCCCGACCACACGCCGTCCCCTTAATCCGTACCCGCCACGAACATATTCAGGGCGACGTCGAGCGAAGCTTCCTTTGGCCTCAAGTCTCCCACGACCTACAAATATCGCAGTTCCAGCCCCGTCTAGTGTGTACTCCTCACACCCTGGCTTTCGAAATGGGGTTGACAACGAGTCAACTGCTGCGTGGAATCCTTACTCAAGCTCTTATGGAAAGGAAATTTAGGGTTGTGACAGGGCTGATGGAGTTACGACAAGGGATTGATATTATTTTAGCGAACGAATTTATGATGAACGACAGGTTTTTGGTATACCCATTTGATTTAGTAACCCTTGGAAATCCATGACAATCCTGAACCAGGTACTTTCCTTTGTTGAGCCAATAGAAACCAACTGTTGTAAAGCTTCGAACGTACTAAGAGTTCCCGAGTGAACATGTTTGCTCTGACGACGGTGTGACAGGTTCGCGTAATATAAACAAAAGTATTGGCTCGTACATGCGAGCCCGTGATGAGAGCCGGTGATACAGACCCGTTCATGAAGCCCCTATGTAGTTGATACTCAAGTTTTATTCATGGTTTTCAGTTTCTAAAAGAGACAAATTCCCCTGCACGTGCTTCTCAGACCCTAAGCTACATCCTAAGATAAGGTACCCAAGGAAGGTACTACCAAGCACTCCGTATAACTCGCAGCTTTCCATTTCGGGGTCAGTCCGCAGCGTTTCAAAGGGCAACAGCAACCATCGTCAACTGCCTGCCCTCAACTGCAGCTGGCAGGCAGCTGCCAATCGCAAAGGTCATGTGATTCTTGTTTGCACCCACAAAAATAATTGTTTTCCCCCCAGACCACTTCCAATTTCTTGTCATCACGCAACCAAACAACTCGCTTGGTGGTTTACTCCCAACCCGACACAAACCTCCCTCATTCCCTTTGTCACGTCATTCCTTTTCTTTCTTTTCCTTTGAAATCTTCATTCTGTTCAGAAATCGTCGCGCCGAAAGTTTCATCTTCATTGTTTTCATTGTTTATTATCTCTGCTGTACTTTGTTCTCCATTATCACCAACTCCATCGCCTTGAATACTGGGTTAGTTTCAAAGCTCGCCTCCGTTGCGTGTCTGCATACTCATTTTTCACAGGTTGTCAAAATGTCTGGTGCACCAGTCTACCGTTCTCCTGATGGGAGACCGATGGGTGCAAGCCGTCATCCTCCCCACCAGACACGCGACGTCCAATCGTCGAGGCAGTTCATCGCACCTCCGGAGCAGCAAGCCAAGGGTCGCCAAAACACTCCAAGTTCTACCGAAACACCTCCACATTTGAGAGGGCGTACTCCTCAACTTCTGCCGGCCACCGCTCTTCAGTCACGACTGGAAACTTGGAATTCGCAAATGTCTGCCGATACTGCTTAGATGGCAGGTCGGCGCGACACCAACCTTGATGACGACAAGACTCAAGGGCTCCTGCAACCTGAAAACCAAGTTGTTGTACACCACAATAGGGAAGAAAGTGACGACGGCGATCTTGACGACAGTGATCCTAACGATGGCGGTCTTGACGATAGTGGTTCTGACGATCCTGGCATGACTGTCCACTCTGCTGGTTTGAGCCGACCCGCTTGGAGTGTTAGTGATATAGAGTGTCCAGGGAGCAATGTGAGCCAGATATCTGGCCAAAACGACGACAAGCACTCCATCCTGTTGAGGCTCACCCGTTCTCGAGTAGAGGATGAGTATTCTGACTCTGGCATTCATACGTCGCCCAACCAGGCAACAGAGACGTGGTTGGCCAGCCAAGTTGAGCCAAAGCCTATAGCTGCTTTCATGCACGATGGCACTCGCAAGGCCAAGACAGATCTTTGCGACATTGATACCTACACTGGAAATACCCTCAAGCCGGTAAAGCAGCCGGCCACTTATACACACCCCGAGGCGAAATTGGACGAGAATATTAGAGGCATCAGCTGGAGGCAACTGAATTTGACCTCCGAAAACATGATTGAGAACGAGAGGAAGAAACGAAATGACTCAAGGCAAGTGGTCAAGCTCCAGTCCCAACCGATCGAGCAATTTGAGTTTGAAGAAGACCCATGGCCAAATGCCGATTGCCTCCTCCGGCCGGCTACAGTGGACGATTTTGAAGGCATCTGTGAAATTATCAACGCAGAAATGGAACAAGAGCACCCACAGGTCCTAGAGTCGAGCCCCTTCAATCCACAAAAGATCCATGATATTTTCCGATATTGCCAAAACCAATTGAGACCCTTCATCGTCGCAGTCGCTTCTGCGAACGAGTTCATGGATCGTTCCAAATGGCCAAAGGGGGCAGACAAGGTGTTTGAAGAGTTTGTCAAACTCAAGAAGCTCCAGCAAGAGTCGGAGAACACCAGGACTGTTCTTGGTTTCGCCTTTGTCTCTGATTCCAGACCAGGCATGTTTGGATCCGGTTGTTATGGTTCGAGATTTACGGGACGTATCACAGTACTTGTCCATCCAGATCATCGAAGGAAGTTGTACGGAACTGCTCTTCTCGACAGAGTTCTACTTTCTGTCGCCATTTATCACCGCTCTGTCGTTGACTACAAGTGGGAATGCTCCGATACTGCCCTGATTTACGAACACCCTGTGACCAGAAATCAGAGGCAGTATGCTCGTTTGCACATCGAGGCTCTCGTCCCTAGCAACGATGACCAAAAGGAAGAGTGGGTTAATGCGATGCTGGAGAAGTTTGAGTTCTCCAGAGCCGGCCGACTTACTCAGACAGCCCGAACCGGATCGGGCGGAGACGGCGTCTGGCTGGATGCCGTAATGTGGCAACTAGAAGCACGACCTGTCACTGAGATCACAGAGCAAGAGCCACAGAGACGAGTTTCATTGCCGAGGGAGGATTGAGATGCACCCTTCACATGATTCATAAGGGAGATCCCCTTGTTCGAATTCAGAAAGACATCCCAAATCCTGGTTTCATATGTACAAGTGGGCTGTACTAGGGCTACTACAAATATGAGAAGCACTGGTAGGGGGGTTAAATGGGCTGTACCGGTGATTTAAAAAGGCATAATGTCAAGGAGCTGGTGGAACTCGATGAGAAGACTGATTTGTATGGAAAAATGACGTTGAAGATTTTTTTGAAGGTGTGAGCACTCGGACGTGAGGTAGCTAGAGTTGGTAGGTAGGTCGTTGCTCCCACATCACGTGGAGCTCTTATTTCGTACGTAGGAACCTACAATGCAGGCATCTGAATCTGTCACGTCCATCATACAAAGAGGCGCACTGTTTCAAGACGACAACGTTGAATGCTGATACAAGAGGCGTGCGATTAACTGACGATTGACTGCAGCACGGGAGTCCAGGCATAGGGCTCCTATCTTTCATCATGCTTTCTATTTTACGAAAAGCGCGCTTAAAGGACAAGGAGATGCGAATCCTGATGTTGTGCGTAGGGGGCGGTTCTGTAGCAATTCTGAGGACACACTGACGTGACTAGAGGGCTGGATAATGCAGGGAAAACAACCATTGTGAAAAAGATTATGGGAGAGGACGTGAATACAGTAAGCCCGACGCTTGGCTTCATCATCAAGACGATTGACTACGAAGGGTGAGTTGCCATACCAGTGGGAAAACGGACAGTTAAGGATCAAAGCTGATAATGTCACAGGTATAAGTTGAACATTTGTACGTTCAAAAAAAAAAAAGTC
Source organism: Rugonectria rugulosa (assembly GCA_023509875.1). NCBI lineage: Eukaryota > Fungi > Ascomycota > Sordariomycetes > Hypocreales > Nectriaceae > Rugonectria > Rugonectria rugulosa. The sequence goes on from JALNIO010000388.1 coordinate 31,742, forward strand.
CCTACACGCTCACAGGCTGACCGTCCCAGGGGATGTGGGTGGTCAAAAGACG
>JALNIO010000388.1:31871-76326 GCA_023509875.1 Rugonectria rugulosa
TTGAGAAAACAGATGCGTTGATTTGGGTTGTTGATGCCACTGACCGGCTACGAATCGAAGACTGCAGGGACGAACTGCAAGGCTTGCTGCAGGAAGAGGTCCGTGACAAGCGGCCGATCTAACAATGCATTGCTGACAAACGCGTGATGCAGCGCCTTGCGGGAGCGAGTCTGTTGGTGTTTGCCAATAAGACGGATGTGGATGGCTGCATGACGGAGCAAGAGATCCTTTCGGTGAGACTTCAATCCCGTTTTGGAACATTGACTCGCGGGAAGACGTGCATCTGACTGGCGTTTGCGGGCTAGGCATTGCAATTGGAGTCGATACGAACCCATCGGTGGCACATTTTGCCTTGCAGTGCCATGACGGGGAGCAACCTTAAGGAGGGGTTGGCGTGGGTGGTGGAAGACGCCAAGCGACGACTATTCCTCTACTGATTGCTTATACTTGCAACATGCGGGACAACGACTTCCACGGATATGTACATGTTCACGAACAAGGTTTCGGCGGTTGGGCTGTCCGACTGTTGACATGGGCGAGCCGGAAAAGTAAAGAAAACCCGTCTCTGGTTGGTCGGATGACGTGACAACCCGGTACTGTTGTTTAGCAGTTGGTAACGCTGGGCAACAGGACTCGCAGTTTTGGGTATTCTTCCCTCATGGAGCATTGAGACGACCCGGGGAGAACAGGGATGAACCTACAAAGTATTGTCCAGGGCATAAAGTGTGAGCCGCCTTCTCTTGGCCGCAAAGTCGCATCCCGAGCTCAAGGCTGAAAAGAATCACGGAAATCGATCGAGGGGGAAGCCGATGGATCACCGATAAGAAAAGCGGGAACTAGATTGAGGCGCGGAGAAGCAATGATTGAGTTTTTTATTTGTTTAGTATTATTATTTTATGGACGCGTTGCTAGTTGATACGAGTGAGAAATTTCCCCATGTAAACAAAAGAAATGGGAATATGGAACAGAAGTGACGTTGGTTGCTCAGATGTGATGCCCAACATCAACATGTGAACTCTTGGATGCATGAAAAATCATTTCAGCGGCGGGCCCGAGCGGTGAGATGGACTTGGATTGGTGGATGGGGTGTGAGATATTGTATATATGCGGCCGTGATATTGATGCAGCATTGTGAGATGATGATTCAAGCCTGGAATTGGGTGAGGGTTTGATCCAGCTGCGTTCCAAGATTCAATGTCTTATTAATGCCGTGCTTGATGCAGCTGCAGTTTGCATGTGGTGGTTGACCACAGTAAGCCCCTGAGCTGAAGCAGTTTTTGACAGACTTGGCCTGGGCCAGGTTGGGCAGCACCGTTGGAACACCTGTGGCTGCAGAGGGAACCCCCCCTGAAATGGCTGGCCCTTCAGTGGCTCCGGTGCTGGTAACCCACCAATCCCAGGTGCTCCGGATTGGCATGCAGGGGGTAAACACGAGGGGGTCCCGCTCACGGCCCTGCAGTATGATCCCGCCCATCCATCATCCATCCTGCTGCACTCTCAGGCTCTCTTCAATATCATCTCATCCCAGTCACTTATTCCGGCAAGGACTCCATCGCCAAAATATCGACCGAAGAAAAGAAGAGAGGCCCCTCCTTTTTCTCCTCCCTCTTTCACACCCCCCCAAAGCACCAAGCTAACTGGTCTCCCCGGCGCAAGAGAGGGAAGAAAAAAAAAGGAAAGGAAAAGCAAAGGCGCAGCAGAGCAGGCAAGACGATCGCTCGACCTTAGTTCCCTATTCCTGTTCCCATTCCCCCTGGCTGGCCCCCCTCCATTCCATTCGGACCACCCCCCGTGTCATGTTCCTCAACTCCCAGAGCCATGTCCGACGAAGTGTCCCAGTTCCTCGAGCAGGTCGAGCGCCTGCGAGGCCAGCAGATCGAGGAGGACGAAGTGCGAGCTAAGGAGCTCGAAGACTACCTGGCTGCTAAGCGGGAGAGACAGGCTAGACGTGAAGGTGAGAAGTTTCGAACACCTAGCTCTCCGAAGAAATGTTACACAGCGGCGGCTGCCTTTACAGCTGCATGGATGGCGTATTTCGTTGCCCCAGCCCTATGCTTTCAATGTTTACTTTCCTCTGCTTGTTATTGTTCTCGTCTACTGCGTTACCCTCATACGTCCTGGCGTTTGTCGTCGAAGCACATTAACATACTCAATTACTGCTACGGCCCACGTATACCGTCCCTTCTTTGGCTAACCTCAACTTCCTCTTAGAGCGTGCCAGATCTATCTCCCCCCAAAAGTCCTCGCCTGCAAATACACCCTCCCCACGATCGAATCGACGCAGCGTTCATCTGTCGGAGGCATTGAAACTCGAATCACCTACTCCCGCCGAGCACGAAGATTCTTCCGCAGCTCCAGCACCTGCCGAGCCCGAGGGAAAGCAGGAAGCTATGAGCTACCCGCTGTCCTCGCCCACCAAGGAGAATGAATCTCCCGAGAATGACACAAAGCCTACACCACGGCCTCCTTCCCGCGGCTCTGCCTTGTCGTGGCAGCAGCGGCCTAAATCCCGGAGCGGTCGACCGCTAAGCATGCTCGCGACCCAAAATGCGACCCAAAGGTCGCTGACTGGGTCGCAGGAACCGTCACCCGCATCCGCCACTGAGCAATCCTTCTCCAAGGACCAGATTTCCCAGGCCCTAGGATCGAAGGACCCTTCGTGGTTCCGTCAGACGGCTGACAGGGGAGCCAGCTCGGCTGCTTACCGGAAGAACCAAGTTGAGGATGACGATCGTCTGGACATGAGCTCTGTCAGGTCTCAGCTGCCAGGCATGGGAACAGACAAGCACAAACCCGAGCCGGCTGCCAACTCTTTTGCAAAGAATCGACTTGTGAGCCCGCCAATGCTCAATCCTCCTCGTTTCGACGGCCCTACCGAGGACAAGTTCCTGGAAGACCGTTCTGGTTCTCCGACAGGCAGGACATCTCCGTTCCGATCCAATTCTCGCTCCAACTCACCTACCAAGGGCGTCGGCGGTTTTGTCCAGAGTGCCATGATGAAGAGGTCGGACAGCGTTAAAAGATGGAGTGTTACGAGCCCTCCCGGCTTTGCCCGCGCCGAGTCGGCAACGTCAAATCGCAGCGGTGCATTCACGCCCACTTCCAGGGCACGAAGCCACACCCGATCCGAGTCGAGAACTCCCAATTCCAGCCGACCAACTTCCCGACATGGAGAGGAGGACTCTGAAGGTGAAGCTACGCCTAAAGGTCCAAGCATTGACACGTCGACCTCAAAGACCGAAGACAGACATCTCCCGACGAGCCCATCTAAGACCATGGACCCTCGACGATGGAGCCCAACCAAGGCCAGCTGGTTGGAGAGCGCATTGAACAAGCCCGAATCGCCCAAGCCTCAGCACAAGTCAAACTCATCTCAGCCTGCATGGATGGCCGAGCTGAATAAGAACAAGGCTGAGAGGGCCAGCACTCCTACTCCAGAATCAGGAAGACCTCGACCAGGTTCCGTTTCGCACAGACACCAAGTGAGCATTGGCGGACTTATGAGGTCCACGCCCATGGGAGACGCAGCGAGGACCAACACCACAGGTCTTGGTGGCATCTATTCGCCTCCGCCTGGAGGCAACCGGCCCGCGTTTGGATATGGTGGCCTGAACTTGTCCAAGAGTGCCCCTAAGCTGGAACAAAAGCAAGAGGAAGAGAAGGCGATGGAGCCGGTCCCTGAACCTGAACTTCCTCCCACGGAAGAGATCAAGAAACCAGAAGCAGTCGAGGACAAACCTCAAGAGCCTGAGGAACATTCCCAGGAGCCTGAGAAGGAAGAGGCTACCAAGAGTCCCAATCCTGCTGCCCTCAAAACTAAGCCAGAAACGCCCCCCAAGAAGGATTTTCGCGGCAGTTTGCGCCATCGTCCAACTGGCTCTGATGCTCCCCAAACCACCGAGCCCGAGTTCAAGTCTGTCTTTGGTACCCTACGACGCACCAAGACCCAAAACTTCGTCCCGCCAGATGAGTTGAAGAACAACATCCTCCGTGGCAAGGCTGCGCTCAATGTTACGGGCGGGCCCCAGAAAACGGAGCGAGTTGATGAGTTCAAGGATGCTATTCTGAAGAAGAAGGATGACTTCAAGAAAGCACAGGCCGAGGGCAGGGGTATCGCGAGAACCGCCACCTTGTCAACGCAAAAGTCGGTACCGGAGGGTCTCGCCAAGAGGGCCGAAATGTCAAGGAAGAGAGACTCGGTGCTAGAGACCAAGCCCACTGCCGTACCGACAAAACCATCTTCGCCCAGGCCGATTCCCGGGCCAAAGAGAATCCCAAGTCATTCGGCTCTATCCCCCAAGTCCCCCTCGGCTGCTGCCGAACCGGTGCCAAAACCTGTTGCTGAGGCCAAACCTTTGCCTAGCTTGCAAAAGGAAACGAGTGCACCATCCAGGCTACAAGGACGTGTAGGTGGGGGTAAGCTTGCTGATCGATTCAACCCGGGTCTTGCTGGGTTGCTCGCCAGGGGACCGCCTCCAATGGCTACCAATGGCGGGCAAAGCAATGAGCCTGGGTCCCAAAGGACCTCCGGTACTTCCAACGAGCCAGCCACGGAACCTACCGCCACTGGCCCTCAGCTTACACACATGACCAAAGGTCGAGCTCGTGGCCCGAGGAGAAAGGCACCAACCGGAGCTGCTGCGACGTCGCCCGCAAAAGCCCCTGCGCCGGTGGCAAAGCCTGAGCCTGTTACCCCTTCCCCTGCCCCTGTCGAGGTAAAGGATGAAATCCAGGAGACGCCCGCGCCCGTTGAGAAGATTGAGGAGACGAAGCCTGCCACTTTCTCCATCCAACAACAAATTGCTGCCAAGGCTGCTCTGAGAGGCAAGCCTACACCCTTCAAGCGATCAGGATCAGCAACTTCCCCAGCTCCGGAGGAAAGCACCGCTTCATTCCCTCAGAAGCAGGCTGTGAGTCCTGAGCCTGAACGCAATGACTATCCGTCTCCTCTTAGAATCCAGAAGACAGGGGATGCATCTCGCCCAGGTTCACCCAAGAAGCTTGACAACAACAGAATGTCAAGGTTTATTGATCAGTCCGCCTCAACCCCAGAGCCTACTCGATTGACTCACCAGCGAACCGGCTCCAGGTCGCCGGTCAAGATGTTTCAGCGCCCACTCCCAGAACCTGAAGTTGTTTCCACGCCAAAGCAAGTGGCGCGGCCGCTGCCAGAGCCTGAGCCATCATCTCCGTCCAAAGTCGACAGTGATCCTGTGGTCTCTGTGAGGAACGGCGCTGCTCTGTTTGGAGGGGCTGTCCTTCGAACCCCGCCTTCTGCAGCCAAGTCGTCATTTGATGGCCCGGCTTCTGAACTGGACGTAGCAAAGACTCCATCAAGGGTTGCTACTCGTCCTCTGCCAGTCCCTCCCGCCAAGGAAGTGAGGTCTCCTCCTGCTATCACGTCACCTCCCCCCCGGCAAGGAACTCCCAGCAAAGGCAATGACGTAGCTTCGCTGTTTAGTGATTTCTTTGGTCCAAATCAGGAGAGAACAGGACCTCTCAAAGTTGATACCGCTGAGATTCTAAGCAATCGTCCCGCAGAGGGGGTTAAGGTCCAGCCTCTGAGCTTCCAGACTTTCCAAATCTCAGGTGAAGGAAAGAAAACACCCGTGGCTTCTCATTTCGAGCGGGTTTTGTTCGAACAGGAGATGTACATCTGCCCCCACAGCTTCACCAATGAAGCAGGCTGGAAGCGCCTCGAGGTATACTTCTGGGTTGGAGATGATGTCCCTGAGTCGACCGCCGAGGACGCTTTAGTTTTCGTCAAAAAGGAGGTCAAGGCATTGGGCGCCAAGCTTGTCAGGATCCAGCAAGGCAAGGAGACGGCAGAGTTCCTGCAAGCTATGGGCGGCGTCATCATTGTCCGACGGGGTTCTAGCAAGAAGTTTGACTCGCTTGCTGCCAACATGCTCTGCGGCCGTCGGTTCCTCGGCCAAGTCGCCTTTGACGAAGTCGACCTTGCTCCTGCTACCCTCTGCTCTGGCTTCCCTTATCTGATCAGCAAGGGCGGTAACTGCTATCTGTGGAAGGGCAAGGGCAGTGATGTGGCGGAACTGAGCTGTGCGCGTCTGATTGGCATGGAGCTCACGCTCACCGGCGAGTTGATTGAGTACGACGACGGCAGCGAACCAGCGTCATTTTGGGAACTTTTCGAAGGAGGATCGAAGCTTGGCTCTGCAGATCATTGGAGACTCAAGCCCAATTATGCAAAGTACTGCAGCCGACTGTTCTGCTCGGATGCAGACACGCGGCAACAGGTATGTTGGAAGACGAATCCTTATTCCACGCGCTATACTAAACTTTTTATAGATTTTTGAAGTCAGTCCTTTCAACCAGCGAGATCTTTCTCTTGAGCACATCTACGTCCTGGATGCCTTCTTTGAGATGTACATTATTGTTGGCTCCAAGGCTCAAGCGCAATATTCCTCCTTCCGCAACGCCCTTGATTTCGCTCAAGAGTATGCCATTCTCGCCTCCGGCCTAGAGGACCGACCCTTTGTCCCTATCACAACGGTTGTCCTCGAAGGCATCCCGCGTGATCTCAAGCGCGTGTTCCGCAGTTGGCGCGACGAATTCTCACCAACGGCTACGCAAAACGCTGCCCCAGCTACTCTTGGCACTCCCAAGCGTGGCAGAAGTCTGCGCGTAGTGTCTCTTACGCAAGCGCTACAGGCACTTAGCGAGTAAACTGTACGTGCATTTGTGACCAAGGATAGGTTTTTTGATCTATTCCGGGGCTGCTTAATTATTGTCTATCCTTGTAATGCTGGTTCGTTTCTTGGGAGGGCGCAATCATGACATGTAGGGATGACTGGATGGGTTGGCTGGCGATTTTTTTTTTGGAGTTTTGACGATTTGGTTGCATCGAGAGTTGACAATGACATAAAAGGGGGGAGGGACAGAAGATGAGCAGGGCAACTGAGAGAAGCGCCTGTGTATAATCTCGATCTGCTATTCCGTGCCTCGGAAGAGATCTTTATAATGATGAAAAAAAAATGTTCAAAATACCTTTCTGGATATATATAGTACTTGTCACTGTGGTCAAGTCATGAGCGCCGTCCAACGCATATATGTCAATATGGACAGATTTTCCCTGCTAAAAAGAGGTGAAGGGCCGGCGAAATGTATCCCAATCGAAGGCACACATATTTTATAACCAGAAAATCAAATGAGCAGTGGCCTCCTGCTCAGGATCGTTGGAAGCGATAAACAGTCGCTACATACATGCGTCTATGGGGGTATCAATGACTTGTCTTGAATCTTTATCCGACATGACTCCCCTCTTGAAACCCACCTCATAACGAAGAAAAATGGAATTAAAAAAAGAATTGATCATCTTAATCTCGTCATCATCCTCATCCCGTAATCTCAAGGTTCCTTCTCTTGCTAGTTCTACTACGTTCTCCCAGGTCTACAACAGGACATGTTCCAAGGATTCTATAGCATTGGTAGAGGGTAAGCAACTTAATGGGAGTTGGCCTTGGCATCGACGCCGGAACTCTTGCCAACAGAGTTGGCATTCTCGGTCGCGGGCATGGCGATAGGTCGGTTCTGGGCTTTGGAGGAGAGCTTGACGAGCTCCTCGAGCATCAGTTCGCGGGTCGTCCGCGTGAGTTCGTTGACATCGTCGGCGGTCAGGCCCTTGGTAGGAATAGGGTCGAGGACTATGAAACATTTGTGTAAGCCGAGAACCATGGGAATCTCATCTTAGAACCTACCCTTGATGGGAATCTTGCCCGAGTTCCAGACAAGGCTCTTAAAGTGAAGGATGTGGCTATAATTTGCGACAACTACTGGTACAATGGGAACACCAGCCTGGACAGCAAGATGGAAGGCACCCTTCTTAAAAGGCAGCAGGGTGGGATCCTTCGAGTAGGACCGAGTGCCCTCGGGGAACATGTAGACGCTCTGGCGCTTGGTCTGAATCTCCTGGGCGGCGCCTTTCATGGCCTCGCGCGCGTCCTTGCTGTTCTTGCGATCAATGAAGATGGATCCGCTTAGAGACATAAACCAGCCAAGGAACGGCGTTCGCTTTAGAGAGGCTTTCGCCGTAACACTGCAGTACTTGGGGAACATGGCGCCAAGCATGAGAACATCCATTTCGGTTTGATGGTTTCCAATGAAGACAGCGGGACGAGTCGAACCAAGAACATCTTTAGGGTCTTCGACAACGAATTCGACACCGGTGGTGTAGCGATTAATGTAAAGGAAAGATCGCGCAGTAAGCCATTGGGCAATCTGCTGGTGTCCAGCGAGTGTAAGGACGATGGAAGAGACGATTCCAAAGACGGCGCTGAACAGCAACGACATGTAGAAGGCTAGGAGACGGGCGACGAAGGCAGCCTTTGGAACGACCAAAGAAAGGCCGTAGAAGAATACGGTGAGGGCGCCGTAGCCAACAAAGAAGTATGCGATTGCGGTAGAGACGCCCATGATGGGCGATTGACCGGAGTGTCTTGTCGTGAGGAATTCGAGAGGGACTCTAGATCGATGGCGCTTGATCGAAGTGCTCGGACGAGGCAGAAGGGGTGCGAGAGAGGAGAGGAGAGGAGAGGGCGACGAGAGGGAAAGTGAGGATTTGGCGGGGCGGTTCTGGCTGTTGAGTCGAAAATGTCACTTGAGGCTCTTTCGCGCTCAGCGTGGTGGGCGGTAGTGGCGGACGGCGGGGTTCCTGGTTGCTAGCGGATCGGAGCAAGGTCGAGAACAGGTGTGATTTTTCCAAAGCCTCTCCAGCGTTATATAGACGGACACAATATATGTCATCCGAGTCGACGAGGAATAATACAAGGTCCTACTCAAAGGCCCAATAACTAGGAAAACGAGGGGATGATAAAATAGAATAATAGAAAAAGGAGAATAAAAGACACGAGACACAAGTCTAGAGGTTGAGACACACGGCAGAGGGGAGGAAAGAAACACCGTCCTGCAGATGCACGGGATCGGAAACCGGGGGTTTCGGGGTAGGTGCGGAAATGATGCAGGAAAATGACGAGGGAAGGAGAAAGGAGGGACTCTGATTGGGCGACGAACCCCAGCTCATGACATGGTAAGCTGGCGCCCTGGATTTTGGCTTGTGACAGCCCGCTTCTTAGTCATCCTGTGTGTGGTTTTACTCCCCCCCGTACCGACCACCGATGGACCGGAATGGAGAAATTAGAGGCAGGTACGGACCATCCGCGCTGGGCAGTGCTCTCTCGTTTGGGGGGGCAGGCGAAAGTATGGGGAAAAGAGCTGATCACCGGGCAAAAGGAGAGACATTCTACTGTTCTTACACGTCGCGGTTCACGATGCCCTCTCTCCATCAGAAGCAAAACTGGCAAAAAAAAAACAGAAAAGAGGAAAACCAAAAAGCCTCGGTAAGACCCGCTCATTAACATGCGTTGGTTCGTGGTCATTTCATCGCAGAAACATGTCAGCCGCGCCTACCTTTTTACCTACCTACATACTTTCCATCCCCCGATGCGCACACCCTCGTTTAGAATTTTGTGTTGGGGAAGCAGGAACCCATGTCCATCACGTGGTACCGTAGCTTAGTCCTCTTCCCCAACCGTTTGGTTTCAAGCCACCGATCAAATCACAAGCTGAAAAAAAAAAGGTCGAGGGGGGGGGGTCACCTTTCCCCACCACCAAACCTTCCCAACCCTGGAAAAGCACTTGACGACGGGACCTAGAGGTTAGTTGGTCAGGTAGCTTTGTTAGCTGTGCCTGCAAGGGAAAGTGGCACTGGGCAAGCAGGTACCGAGCAACCCAGACGTCATCACGGCGAATTCGAAACATGCAATGCTACGTACAGTTACCATCACCGACGGGGACGCAACAGCCGGATCATTTTTCTTGGGCCTAGGTAACGGACTCGAAAAAGATGTCGTGATGCGAGTCCCGCGCTCCCGGTCATGCTCGCATTTCTTGGCGCGAACGGACTTCCTGACGAGACTGCAGAAGCAATGAATGACTTGCATCACAACCCTAATGAGTCGTTCATTATAAACTACCTATGTAGGTACACAGAGATTATGTATCATGAACCATAGGTGAAGGAGAATCATGAATGCAAACATGCTCGTTTCTATCCTACATCATCGTTGAACTGCCCAAACGAGAATGTAGCGTCGTGAAGACCGTAAGCCGGTTTGGTGATATCGTGACAAACTTTCGGATTCATTACACAATGACGAATATGCCAGCACTTTCTTGTCACAGGTAAACAAAACGATTTTCCTTGATATGCTATTCTACTAACGTAACCCGTGAGTGGATGTCGTCTATCCCCCGTTTATCCCGTAAATTCGTAATATACACGGCCTTCAGGCCATACATGGCCAACTCCTTCACTTATCACTGACCACTTCCAGCATCTTTGCAATGGCCGGCTGAAACAGCGCTGCCTTTTTGAAATCCCCCAACCGCACACGCATATGATCAAACGCCATCAACACCTCTCCAGAGCCAAGACCATCACGCTGCAAAGAGTCAGATTTGACGTAGCGCTGTGAAAAGTGCGTCAAGAGTGTCCGGCGAGCCTTCATTTTTTTTGCTACGCCCAGTGCCTCCGACATGGTTGAGTGTTGCTTCTTCTCAGCGTGCGAACCCATGTCGTCGTCAAAGGTGCACTCATGGACAAGTAGGTGAGCGCCTTCACACTCCCGAGCAAAGTCATCCGATGGTCGGCAGTCACCAGAGTAGGCAATGCGCAAGCCCGATGTCAGCTCGAGCTGCACGGCATCCGACCGCCAACAGTGAGGAACGGGAACACGCTTGACCGAGGCAAGGCCAAACTCGTTGCCCATCTGTTCGGCGGTGACAAGGGCCTGTTCTTTGGGAGTGGTGCAGTTCACAAAGTGCAGCCGATGGAAGCCAAAATCTTCGATTTGTGAGGCTTCCTCCAGCATATTCTTGTACCTCCAAATGCAAGAGATCGCCAGCTTGGCGTCGCTATTCTGCAAAGTGCTTTCATACCACGCCTTTGCAATGCTAGGCGTACCAAGGTGATGATCCGCATGCAAGTGGCTGATGGCGATGCATTTCAGATCACGAAGAATGGCGGTTGTCTCCTCTTCGCCAAATAGACGCTGAATCTGACCAAGTGTGCCCTCGCCACAATCTAGAAGGAAGTTTCCGTGGCCAGGAACGCGGATAAGAGTAGCAGATACGTTGCGATATTTGCCAGGAATTGAAGAGCCTGTGCCAAGCGGGATGATCTCGGCGTCTCGGTTAGGAATATCATTTTCATCTTCTTCGATGTTTTGTATAAATCCAGGATCAGATGATTCCGATTTGGCCTTGTTAGCTATATCAATAACATCTTGGTCGATTGCTTGAGCAGCTTCCAATAGGTCTGGGAAGGGGTTCGGTCTGGTCCTCAAATCCGGGCGAGGGGCGATTTGGCCCAGATTCCCGGTCCGTCCAAGCTCAATCTGAGGTAAGTCAATGGGGGCTCCTCGGACATGATTGTCGTATTTGAGAAGAGAGAACCGCTCGGGATCGATCCGATGAAGTCGAGTCTGGAGCTCTGCAGGACCACTCAGGGCAATCATGTTGGGACAGGCATCAGGTGCTGTGAAAACGTGCTTGAATTCGGGATGATCCTGGACGAATTTATGGATTCGAGCATCCGTGGTCATACCCGGGCCGAGATTCCAATACATGGCGAGAATGTCCTTCATTAATTCGGCATTGGACCATTCCGGTCTCTCCAGGAACGAATCGAGAAAATCTCGAGATTCGATATCTGCAACAATGAAGCCTTTGCCGACAAGGGGCTCGCCCAAAACCATGTCGGGGGTCACTGTGACTCCATCCTTACCCTCAACAGACATGCCCATGGTCAAAAATTTGAATTGATGCGGCGGCACACCATAACCTTTGGCAGCTACGGGATTAAACTTGCCGCGACGGCCTTGGCATTTGACGATGTAAGACATTGATGTTTGGCTATAGATCGTCCGAGGAAGCGGCATATACTTCAAGTTTATTGGTTTCTCTGTCGGTTCAGAAGCATCCGCCCCAGACTGGAGCACCCATACAGTCTTGTCGGGGTCGTCAAGTTCGACCGAAGAGTCTGAGAATGGCCCATGATATGGTGCTAGGATTTTATCCTTGCGTGTAAATACCAAGCCGGAAGACTGAACGAGACTGAGCTTTTTTGGAAACAAGAGGGGTTCGCGAGCTCCTATTGCCTTGTTGAACATGGACTTTTCCACAATCGTCTTGGCTAACGTTGGGTCGGAAGAACCTTCGAGAGGTTTGAAAACGTCCTGCTCTGTCGACTCGCCTTCATCGGGGCTCGCAAAGCGCCGCTTCTGGGGGCTGCTCGATCGTGATCTGTGTACCGGGATTTTCCACACCCTCAAGCAGTCATCTTGCCAGTCGGGTTCGAGGTTCGACAAATCAGTAGCTCTCGGATCGTCTCTATGTTCAGATGGGGACAAATAGATGGCCTGTCTCATGATAATGGAACGCATGGAGGCCAGGATATGACACAGGTTGTCGCCTCCATGGACGTCCATTGACCCATGCAGGGTAACTTCGAGAGGTTTGAGGCCCTTTTTTTTTCTGTCGTTGTTCGTTTCTATGAGCTGCTCTCGTGATGATTCAACGGCGTTCGAAACAGTAAGGGCGAATCCAAACAAGCCTCCAATCTGGTTCCAGCTCGTACTGCCGCTTAGGAAAACTTGTTCCGTGCTGCCCATGCTGATGCGGTTGGTGTTGAAGGCTCTCTGGGTGCCCTCAGGTATTCGTCCGAATACGTACGATCGCTTGTCGGAATGCACGTACAGGCACGTCCCAGGCGTATCCGCCGTAGGCGTGGACGCGAACTTGATCGATGTCGACATGACGCCGCTCGATCCAAGTGTCTTATTCTCTCGGGTTGCGTACTGTATTACGTATTCGGGTATGATGTTTCTCTTGCTTATTCTATATGGTGTATGGGATGTGGTAAAGCGGCGGGCGAGAATGTGATGCGATTGAAGTCGAAGTTGGGTTGGAAGTCGATGAGAGGAAGTGGAGGAGGCGATCGCGAGTGTCGAAAAGGAAAGGACGGATTGAGGACGACGGGATAGGGTACGGAATAAATAATTGAGGCTATAGTAGCTCCATCTTTCCATGTCCAATGGGCAGAAGATCCTACTACATACACGCGAAGACAAGCCTTCGTATGAAGAGCAGGTGGAATAATTTTGATGCAATTATGCCTAGATCAGTGCCCCACGATGACTTTTTTCCTCTGGCGTTGCGGCGAGTGACTCTTGCCGCTTAGCGTCATGACCATGTCTTAGCGTTTATAGTTACAGCCAGCCAATGAGAGCTACGTCATACTCTATTATGTAAGTTGAATCTAGCTACCCTGGATAATTAGATTAGCCAGGCGGTTTCGGTTTGCCTGGGTAGGTATTGTTCTTTGTTTGTGTATTTTTGTATTGACTCACCCGGAGGAATAGGTGATATTTAAATTCTAAATCTAATCTAACGTGTTCAACGACTAGGAAGGGAGCTTACTCTCGGTGAAGACTCAGTTGAATCAAGAAATTTACTTGGTTACTCAGGTGAACAACATTGTCGTTTTTTTGGAGAATAAAAACCAACGTTTTCCAGTGTATGAGTTTACGACAAGAAAGTATGGAGCATATGAACCAGAAACACGTAATGTGTTTCCCCAGAGAGTGGAAGTATTGTCTAATATTGGGTGGTCTCACATCGCACACATACCTCTTGTATCCAAAAGGACCCTTGCATCCAAGATGCGGATCTCTCAAAGATTCCTTATCTTATCGTTCGCTGCCCCGCATCCGAAAAACCCCACGAATCCCTCAGTCCCCTCTTCCGAGCCCATGGAGCAGCTCGTGGTGCTTGGACGAGGATGTCTCATAGACAAGACACACATCATTTTGATCTAAGACGTACCTCGTATTGAGTACACGAGAATAGATGAATGATGTAGATCAGTTTACCGTATCAATGCAAATTACTCCAAAACTGAATAACAAATCATTTGTATGGTACATCTCGTCTCCGGAATCTACAAAGCCTGTTCTCCTCACGTCCCTTTCCTCGGAACGGAACCAGCTCGGGTTTCGGATCCAATTCTTATTCATCGATTACGGCAAGACCACTCCGGAGCACCTCTTGCGACATCTCCACCACCCATACTTACAATCTGCTTAGAAACCAACTATAAATCCACAACCTCTTCCAAGTCCATCCTTGTCTTCCTCACTTCTCATATGCATCGTCTTCGTCCTCGCCTTGTTCCAATTCCTCTTTACCCCTCCTTGTCTCCCCTCAACTTGACATCCAGTCACAAACGCCTCATCGCCACCACCTCTTATACGCTCAAGATGGCCGATAACGTGAAACGCAGTGCCCATCCGGACTTTAAGACCACAGAGGCTTCGCGTCCGGACTGGGATACCTCTGCAAGCTTTCGCGTCACCAAGACCATCGACCCTGATTGGAAATTCGGCTCCGGTGCCAACAGGCTTCACGAGGAGGGCTCCTCGAAACCTCACGTCGCCATTGATCCCCATGAGCCCGGCCGTCCTGCTGGTTTCAACTACAAGCTGATGATTTCGTCCATCATTCCGCGTCCCATTGCCTTTGTGAGCTCTCGCGCAGCAGATGGCTCGGCCGTGAACCTGGCGCCCTTCAGCTTCTTCAACATGGTCAACTTCGACCCCCCCATGTTCGTCGTCAGCGTCGCGAGCAGCCTGGAGAACGCAAAGGACACGCTGCGCAACATTGTCGACACCAACGAGTGCGTCATCAACATCATCTCGGAGCCCTTCCTCGAGGCCGCCAACTCGGCCAGCGTCAACGCCCCCTACGGCGTTTCCGAGTGGGAGGTGTCCGGCCTCACGCCCGTCGAGGACTGCCAGACGGTCAAGTGCGCCCGCGTGGGCGAGGCCATCGTCAGCGTCGAGGCCAAGCTGCACAACCTCCAGGAGTTCGACAGCAAGGCCAAGCCGGGGAAGAAGTCGGGAACGCTGCTCGTCCTCGAGGGCACGCGGTTCTGGGTGAGGGAGGACGCTCTCAACGAGGAGAAGAACCTGGTCGACCCGGCTGTGCTGCGACCAATCAGCCGTCTCGGAGGCATCACCTATGGACGCACCCTTGAGGCTGCTGAGCTTCCCCGGACGGATTTCGACAAGGATGTTGGTGGCGTGGAGGGTTTTGAGAAGATTAAGAGCCAGAACGGAGTCAACGGCCACAAGAGCTCATGATGACCATGCCCGCTTTGGCTATCAACAAGGGGTAAAATAGACGCACAAGATACTATAGATGTTTAGCGATATGGACAGGAAGATTTGGGCATGTTGTTTATTTCACCTGGATTAATTGAGTCGAACTGTTTCGTCATATTTCTCTTCCTGATCTACGATCATTGTCCAATTCGTTCATGGATGCCTTACTCTGAGTTAGCCACAATAGTGAGAGAGATGGGACTATTCTGGGGTGCGAGTAAGCCTTAGACGAAACCTTGCGTCTGAGCCTGGGCGTGCTATTTTAGCATACGAAGCTCAAAAGAATACTTAAGTCATGATAATGAGGCCTAACATAATATTACCATCGCCTATATTCGCTTGACTAGGTCATTGCGTAGAAAATAGCTAAGTCGTGGCTGCATTATCCCCAAGTCATTCATCATCAAAATTAATCTCCTGATCGAATCCTCCCTCAGATATAGCACCAGACCTTAAATTTCGAATAATCCCAGGAGTCTATGTAAAAAGCCTTGATACCATTCTGACAAATTCTCGTCAGAAACATAAACACCCAACCGGATCGTCGTCTTCTTTGCGGCAATCTCGCTTTGAAGTTCAACGATTTCGTCCTTGAACCAGACAGCCTTGCGAAGAGCCCAGAACAAAGGCAGGACGGCGAGTATCGATTGTAAGTGATTACACAAATCATGGCCTAATCGCATTCTCCATCCACAGCACAGAACTCCCAGAATAAGTAAAAGTATGACGAAATGAACAACTCCAAAGAGGAACCGAAGTAAGGTCTCGTCGCCCATGTGCAGGAAGGGAGCAGAGTTGAGTACCCTGTGAAGCCTTTCGAGCGGCATTTCCCCATCGCCTCCTTCTCTGGAGTTTGAAGCGATGTGATAAGAGAGTAATGAGTCGCGTCGGCATTCTGTAAGCCTTCGGGGGATGGTATTCATGTTATGAGACGTCGCCTGGATCTCTTCTGGTATGATCGAGGAATATTGATTAGCGAAGCAAAGAGTGGGGAATCCGTCGAAGGACACTCGTAGGTCAATATCTCTTGCCAACTGAAGGGGTATTATATAAATCATTGAACATCATTGAACAAACACGCTGACGGAACATGCATCAACAAGGACATATTTGTTGTGTTCCTGGAAACGTGCAAATAGGAACATGCGTAATCAGCAGCAGCAGTAGCAGTGAATCACAAGTAAATGCTTTGTCCTTGATGTGAGACAACAAACTCACATCCCAACTGCGCCTCTTTCTCATGATTTTGCAACTCCCTTAAGATTGTCTCGCCAGGAGGAGGCGCATCTGTGAACCGATCTTTGACGTGAATGATGACTACCTTGATGCCCTCTAATTGCTTTATCGATGAGGGAGAAGGGTAAGACGTCGCTGCCTCAAGGTCTTTTAGAGATAGCTCAGCAGTTGGAGTCGACAAGTGCGGAGTGTCCGGACCAGGCAGGTATTCATCGCTCATCACCCTGGCCTTGATGGTCTTGGGAGAAACGGGAGACTCCAGACCCGGATTTGAAGGGATGCGTCGAGGGAACTCATCAGCAGCGCTGCCCATACGTTTACGCTTCTTAGTTTCGGATTCCATGTTGCGGGCGCTGCGAACCATATCAACCTGAGCGGCAAGAGCCTTGAGCTCCTGGATGAGATACGAAGGCTTGAGGTGACCAAAGAGACGCTCATCGCACTGCGAATCATCGTAACTAC
This sequence comes from Rugonectria rugulosa, assembly GCA_023509875.1. Classification (NCBI taxonomy): domain Eukaryota; kingdom Fungi; phylum Ascomycota; class Sordariomycetes; order Hypocreales; family Nectriaceae; genus Rugonectria; species Rugonectria rugulosa. The sequence continues at coordinate 48,809 of JALNIO010000388.1, forward strand.
ACTCGATGAAGATGGCCTTGAGATTTCCGTTGGCGATTTTGGGAGCCGCCTCCTGCCAGACTAGATAGTTTCGAGGGCTCAGTGAGATACTATCGGGTTCAACATCGCCAAATATGAGCACCTCTCGGCGAGTAGCCTGGTCTTGAATAAAATAGGCACTCGAATCATAGACGCAGTACTTTTCCAGCTCCATTTGAGGAGATCCAGGACCAAAGGTGCTCTGACTGAGCAAGGTTGAAGCCCGTAGAGGTTGGCTCGTTGGGCCGTGTATGTCACGTCGTGGTGTTTGACTGGAGGCATCGTGGCTACCCCATCGCGTTGAGGCGCTTGAGGCTGAGCCTCGATGGCTGTGTCTTTCGATGCAATGACCATGACTTACGCTCCAACACTTGACGAGGAGACCTTCGCAGATTTCCGAGTATCCCCGGCCCTCACCGTCGCCTAATGCAGGACTGCCGCCTTCTACCAGCCTCAAGTACGTCAGCAACCCAGCGCCGTTGTTCTCGTCGCTTAAATTGGGCCAGACGACATTATTGAAGATGTGAGCTTTCAAGGCTGCAATGGTGCTGGGTAGACCGGCGACCTTCTTGGGCCTAGTCCCAGGGTAGCCAGCAGTGTTGACAACAAAACCGGAGATGTGATCAAGATGAGGATGGGTGACGAGTATCCCCTCAACGAGATTTCGGGCGATGTGGGCGGCGTTGTTGCGGGGTGAATCCGCGGGCAAAGTGAGACCAGCAAAAGGCCCTGTAGTCACAGTGAAGGGAGTTTCTGGCACTTCTGCAGGCGATGCAGCTTTGACTAGACGTTTGATAGCAGATTGGTGAACGCCGGCGTCGACGGCAATGATGGATCCCTTACGCCATTCTTGGGCGACGGAGCGGACGAGAAAGGCTGTAGTATTTGATTCATCAGGGCCACCGCCAGAACCCTACGGTGCGTGGTTAGCGGATGAACTTGAGTGAAGGAGATTGCTGGTGCATCGTGTAAGTGTGGTAGGATTCACGTGAAATTGTGCAAGGGTCAATGGCTATTGGATGATTGTATAACCCTCTTTTTTTTCTTTTTTTTGTTGGTCTCATCGTGTTTCAGGGGTGAGATGTAAGCCAAGACAAGCATCGTGACGAAACAAGGAAACGGGACCCTCCAAAAGCAAGAAAGATGTGATAGGATGAAAATGAACGGACGACGTATTTGCAGACTCACCAACACAATTACCTGCATCGCAGGTTTTGCCTCGTCTTCACTCATGGTGAAGGTAACGTCAGAGGACGAGCTGTGGATTATGACTGTGGCTTGTCGAGGTAGTTGCCACGCCGGGTATAAGTATGTTTGTGAGTATGACGAACCGGATCGTCGCCTCTTCAGACGCGAACTCCGGGACAGAGCACAGCAAGTGGACGAACCTGCAGGAAAACGAGCGCGACTATGCAGGTTGTTCTCGCGATGCCACTGACGACTGATTGGTCGTTGAAGAGTCGCGTCGTGGGCACGGGTAAGCTTCTTTGTGTTCACAAACGAATGGCTTGTATCGTGGTCGCCTTCCGACGAATTGGTACTGAGGGAGTGGATGGTGACGGAGAAGAGAACTCCGATTGGGATGAGCACAATCCTTGCTCAACCCGACAATCTGGATATGCCCTGGTGTTTTCTTGGGGGATGACAATGAAATTGAGTTTTGGTGGTAGCTGATGGCGGGTGGTGGTGATTTGGAATGGCTGGTGGCACGTGATGAAAGTGCACGACGGGACAGGCAAGAGCAGGATGGAGGAGGTGCAATTGTGCGACAGCCCAAGAAGGGCAAGAAGGGAGGATATGTCAATGAAATACTGAGTGAGAGAGAGAGAGAGAGAGGAGAGGGAGAGAATGGAGAGAAAAGATTGTATCGGAGGCCCAGGGAAACCTTGGGAATCTGATGATCCCTTCGGCAGGCAATATTCGCAGTTTGGTGTAATTGTCGTCTTTTTGCCTTTCTGCCAAGGTGACAGGTCAAAATGAGGAGCAGAGTCACGATCTGATAGTTTGCCGGCGCGAACGCATGAGGTACAAGGACCCTTTTTGAACCAAAGCTACTGCCCGAGGGGACTGGCCAACTCTAAAAAAGGGACCGACCCTTTCCTGCCTGCCAACCTTTCCCAGCTTAGAAGACGCCTGGGAAATCCTTCCCGCCGCCTGTGCAACAGCAACCGCTATGCAACACGCAACAGCCAACAGCCAGCAGCCAACAGGACCGGGAGCCTCGCTTTGAAGCCGCCAGTTAAGTTGCCAGCTACAGGAAGCCCGTGCCGTCGTGGTCCCGTCGGAGCCTGTCGACCGGTCGATCGGGGGAGTGGGGAGAGGGCGAGCAAGGGGGGAGGGGAGGTGGGGAGGTGGGGAGGTGTGTGAATGGCTTTCCCTCTCCACTGCAATTGCAACTGGGGGGCGTGTGTGCATGTATGCTGCACAGCTAGAGTAGGTACACGGAGGGAGCAGGTAGGTCGTGGATTATATTGGCGAATGACGGAGGATGGACGTTTACGATGTCTCCGATGTCTCTGAGGCGCGGAAAGGGAACCAGCAAATGCCAACGGGACTTGTCCCTTTGGGGTTAAGGACTGGACGCGGACTGGGAGAGAAGTGAGCTATCCGAGTTATCGGAACTCAAAGGGTCCCAAGGGTCCAACAACAACGATGATGTGTATTGAGAATTGGCACGACTGAACAATGAAGGGAATTGTGAGGGTGATGGATGATTGCTTGGTTCGTTGGAGGTGGTGGCTGTGGTGGCTGCGGTGGGTGCTGCAATGGTCCTTTTCTGATGATGATTTTTGGTGGTGAACGTTGGCGAACAGACCAACGCCCAGCTTTTTGAATGTACAAAGTGCGGATGGGAACCAAAAATAAAACAACAATAACCAAAGAAACAATTGGGTTTCATGCATTCATCATCACCATCACCGGATTTCCCCTTCCTCTTGTATGCACTGCTTCGCTGTCTCTCCCTTTCTGACAAGTCTCCCATTCCCCTCCTTGTCTCTCGCACATCGCCGACGCAGGCAGATCCAAACCACCTCACCCATCTTGCCCTCTTCCTCCCTCTCCCACCCCTCCCGTACAATGCACCCTGCCCCTCAGATCACTCTGTCCCACGGTCCACGGATGGCTGCACCCTCGTCCAGAAACCCCAAAGCCCTCAGCTCCCAGGCCGCAGAGCCGTCCTAGCGCTTCCTCTTCTGCCTCCCTAGCGTCCTTGTGCGTCCCCATCGTCCATCGGCGTTGCCGTGAGCCACCACAACCTAACCCCAACCCCTGCTCTTTACGCCTCTGGGAGGAGAGCTTGGAGGAGCATCATCCGCAAATTCAAAATGCTTGTCGAGTTGTCAATGGCTACTTTGCAAATCTAGAGGGATATCCATGAGCTCTGCTTGCCCCTCCCGTCGAGCTTGCAGCCAACCAACCAGCCCTGTCCCAGAGCTAAACACGCCTCGTCGCCCTCGGATGACTGCCGCGATGACCTCTTCCCATACATGTACGAAGTAGACGGAGCGCCTTGCCTGCATTTGGACCCCAGAGCTCCATAGCTCTCTTCCTTTTGGCACTTTGGGGATGCAGTCGTTGGTTCGTTCGTCTCCGTCCCAAGCCGGGTCTTGGCTTACCCGTCAGCTGCGACCTCAATCCTGTGGACTCTGTTTACCGTCTCGTTGCCTTGGTAGAGGGCATTCCCCTTGTGGATATCAAGCTTTTCTGACCGCCGACGCACAATGACGGACGCAACATCTCGCTTCATCTCTTCTCCTCTTAGGGCTGTCACTGCATCTTCACTTTGCCCGGTCAATGTGTGGTGGCTGGGGCTGACGATGAGGTCTGGGTTAAGGGACTCAAGGCCTGCCAGTCTAACAATGACCTGAGGTACTAAGTAGAACTTGAAACCGGCTCTTTTCTTTTTTAGCAAGGATCGTAGAGGTGTTATTCACAAAAGCAGGGGTCAGTTCTTGCCTGAGCTTGAGATCTTGATGAGATAGATGTATTAGACATATTCTATTGCTTATTTTGCCATTCCTCTTTTCTTTTCTGTGCTGTGGTGCCTTATTCTTACACAGGAAGTTATCTAATCATGAAATGCATTTCTCTAAACGCCCATGAGCCAATACGCCTTTGCAATGCTCGCTAAATATGACAATGTTGTGCCTAACCATGAGGTCAAAAGAATTGTGAAAAACACCAGGATGAGACGGGCTGGAGACTCCAGATCTACTTTTCCGCTCGTTGCACCAGCACTTGCTGGCCCCAAAACAAAAGAAACATTGCATCATAACATCGCACTTGCGACATATCACTTCAACCATGTCAACACTCGTCGGAAGTATGAGCTGTCGGTACTGGCAGATCCCTGCTGCAGGACCGCTTACCTCCCCTTCCCAACTTAGGTGGTCCCGCCACTTGACGGGTTGACCGATGCAGACTATCCTAAAGGGTAACCCTTTACGAAGTGCTAGTTGCGTAATTGAGACATCGCTTTTCGGAGAGGGCCTCACGCCCGTAGCTAAAAGCTGGCGCGCCGTTTTGCTGGAGGTGGGCTGAGCAAGCCGCCATCATCCCCATCGTCCCCGACCAGTTCGTCGTGCGACCGCTTCTTGGATCGCGAGGGCTGCTCCTGTGCGTCTGCATTAGCATCGGCGGTGTTTCCCTCTGGCTGCTCTGGTGCTGGCTCTGTCAATTGCAGCACTGGAGATGCTACCTCTTGAGATGCCGGCTCTGTAGGTTCTGGCTCTGCAGGTGCTGGCTCTGCCGATGGCAGCACTGGAGATGCTACTTCTGTTGGTGCTGACTCTTGAGATGCTGGTGGCTCTGCAGGTTCTGGCTTTGTAGGTTCTAGCTTTGTAGGTACTGGAACGTCATCACAGGTTGCATCAACGCCCTCTTCCGGTTCTAAGCTCATGGGCGTTATGAACCGGCTAGCACCCCGCTCTTTCTTGGGGATGGGGGTGACACTCCTCGAAAGAGCAGCGGGGTTGATACCAGAGGGCCCAGCCGTGGTAGTTTGAGCATGACTTGGGCTTGAAGAAACGGGCGCAGGTTGGAGGACGGAGTCAGTCTGTGACCCTTGAGGCGCAAGGTCGGCGGCCATGGCAGGATCAACAGGCAGAGCTGCCAGTGCAGGATCAACGGGCGCAGGGGGACTATCGGGAACCTCAGAAATGCAAATGCTGTAATCAGGAGAAGGGATGGTCATGGGAGGAACAGGAGCTGGACCAAGAGGGTTGGGTGTGTGGTCTGGCCGAACCTGGATCTGGTCGAATTCGCTCAACGCTTGATCCAAGTAGTTGCCTGGGGATGTTGGGTCTGGAAACGGGTGGTGGTAGGCTCCGGCAGCCTCACCCAGCACTGGGCCGGTGCCATTGTTGAGATAGTGCATCTGCGGCACACCTTGCGTTTGCACATAGACAGACTGCTGTTGATAGTAATTATGCATTTGCTGCCGCTGGAGCCGCCGCTGTTGAAGCTGTCGCTGATGGGCAAGGAAAGCTTGATCCCGAGCCCGCATGATGATGTTGTGCTGAGCATAGGCCTCGTCGTGCTCCTCGGCAGACAAAGGCCACTGAGCAACGTAGCGGCCATCTGGCCCGCCATGAGCTAAAGGAGCCCGAATGGGAGGATCTTCCAGTGGCCTTCCAGTCCTTTGTCTGTTTCTGTTTTTGGTTTCGTGCTCGATACTGACATAGAGCTCGACATCGCCCTTGTGAATGTCGATGGTCTTGCGATCCGCTTCTGGTTTGCGGGAGTTGCGATTTGTTCGGGAACTCTGGCGGGCACCTGTCTGACTGCCCAAGTGGTGCATTGTCAGTCTGTAGGCCAGAGTGTTCTCATGGTCACGCGGAAAGGCCTGAATCTCTCCAGCCTTTGCCTGCTTCATCCAGGGCTTGAAAGCTCCCTGGATGATGGCCTTGTCCGTGTCTCTGATCAGCGACATTGGATTGGCCGACTCGGAGGGGAAATCGCGTTTCTCAGGAATGAACTTCTTTGCTTGCCAGAGGGGAACGCAATCAATGAGTTTCTCAAAGCAAAACAGGTGCATGGAACCCGCGACTTTGAACGGGTTCTTCGTTCCGTTTGATGTCCTCTCGTAGTATTCGTCAAAGGCAACTCGGTGAAACCCGGCCTTGATGAGGTGGTTTGGCACAGGGCAGTTCGCGGAACGACAGATCCGATCCCGTTTAGGATCAGTTCTACAGTTAACTTGGGCCGGGTAGTTCTGTACTGACATGATCAGCCGCCTCGGGCAGTTATCGATATACCACAATAACAGTTCTCGGTTGAAGAACACGTCCGTTTCCCACTGGGCCTCCGCCGTATAGGAAAATAATAGTCTCGACGGCTGCAATGTTTCGTAGGGGAGCCAGTAGCCCCAGTTTGGAGGTCGTTCGCATGGTAATGTGTAAACAAGATGAGCTTTCACCTTGTCATTACCCTCCCGCTTGTCCCTGCGGTTGTTGCTCAAGATTCTCGGTCCCACTGTCGATATTTGGTTTATCCAGGAGTCAGAGCCATCATCAGAGTCTCCCGATTGAGAAGATTGACGAGCTGGGGTGGAATTTGAAGGAGGACGTTGTACTTCTGCGACGGCACTGGAAGATGCGGGGACATAAGGGGGTAGCCTACCGATGTCAAATGCCGTCTCCTGGATCATGTTGCCAGCCAAGCTGCGAATAGATCTGGGGAGACCCCGACGATTAGGATGGCGTTCGCTGGGGGGGAACATGTTGGTCAGGGCAGGCTCCATTCTTTGCATGTACTCTCCCCATTGAACAGCACCTTGAGTGGCGTCTAGGGGATTTACATTGCTTTGTTGAGGCTGGGGAAAATAGGTCGTAGACATAGCATAGGGAGTAGGGTCAGGATAACAAGATTGAGGCTGATAAGAGGAACCCAGGGCTGGACCATTGCTCACCTGAGTAGACAACTGATGTGGAAGCTGAGGAGCCAACTGGTGAGTGGGAACCTGGGTTGTATTGTAAGGGAGTAGAGGAGCAGCAGGATATTGGGTTTGAGAGGAAACATAACCTGCATTAGAAGGGCCTGCAGGAGGAACGGGGTATTGGGGTGGGTAAGATGCCGCCCCGGGAGAGGTGAGATAGTTGGAAGAGGGAAAAGGGACAGCTCCTGGGCCAGCGGGAGCACTCGTGAAAGGAAGACCACAATCCGAGATGGATGGAAGCCGGTCTCTTTGTGACGGTCCCATGGGAGCACCAGTGTATCCCTGGTTGACCAAAGGTTGACTCTCTTGAAGGACATTCGCTGTGTTGGTCTGCATGTCTCCTTGGAAATTCAAATCCCAATGCGAAGGGTCCTCCATGCTTCCAAAGTCAGGAGCTTCGTTGCTCAACATGTCTGCATTGAAGTCCCACATACTCCTCGGGTCTGAATTCGCATTCCAGTCCTGAGGAGTGTTGTGGCTGTTGCTCGAAGACATGGCGAGACGTCAGCAAGGCAATAGGGTCAAAGAGGATCGAGGCTGGACAATATTGAGCTTCAGAGTATGTGAACGCTTTGTCGTGAATGATGGCACTGGAACAACAGCTCATTATAGCAGCCGGGATCATGTACAATATATATGCCTCGAAAAGAAGCCCTATCTACGAGAACACGCTGAGCATCATTCCGGCTTTGTTTTAGTGAACGCTTTTAGAACTTGGGTGAGAGGAGTTTGGTCCTCAAATCAAGGGTTTGAACAACCCAGCACGTTACAAAGCGCAGGAGCGTAGTTTCATCCTTTGTTTTGTTCAAAATAGGACAAAAGACGACCAGATACGAAAGGCTCATTTGGAAAGAAACTGTCTTCTTGAAAGTCCGTTAGCAAGATGGCAAAAGACAAGTGAACCGGAAATAGAGGGTTGTAAATTGGTTGAAATCAGGAGCTCAAGCATGGTTTTCAACAATGAGTGTTCAGAACAGGTCTGTGTTATGCGTCTCTCATCATATAAAGAGAATTGGGTGTGAAGAAAACGTGAGAGACTTACCATAAAGAAGGAATGTCGGTATTTATCGTCTGCATTCAATGATATTCATCTCTCGGTGGTCAAGCATCAAGCCTTTGAAGAGTCTCAACTCAACAGGGCTGAAGCAACTTCACCCAAAACACAAGCTCCGGGTAGCATGATGCTCCAGCAAGCATACCTCAGTGAGATGAACCATCTTTCTGACTCGACGCCTAAGTTAGGACGAGGCCCAGGTCTTCTTCGTCGAGGAGAAGGAAGTGTTGTCAAAGAAAATAAAGAAAATTTTCCAAGTGGTGAATTTGAGGAGAAAGGTGATGTGGGTCCGGAACCCGGATGAGATAGCTCCGATGCTTGGTGCCAGTGCCTGTTGAATGATGCCCAAATCCACTCATTACTCACGGAGGTTATCACAGAGAAGTAAAGGATTGCGTGTCTCCCCCTGCTCATACCCTGTCAACTGTCCATTCCGATAAACATCGTATTTGATCTTATAATCCATGTGCAATGCAGTCATCAACCCGAGAATGGATGCTTTGTGATGATGTGCCTCGTAAACCGGTTTCTGAAAGTCGTATTCAGTTGCAACTAATTGGCTGAGCTTATGCTGATCAAGACTAGGAGCCCTCCACGCTCTTTGCTGAGATGTGGGTGGCAAGGAGGTCAACAATGAAGGTTCCCAAAATAGATGAGGGAGAGAGGGCCTGCAGATACTGTACATGTGTACTGGGGGTTGAGGAGGGGACAAGGGATGGTCGAGAAAGGGTTACGACAGCGGGAAATCGGGTGACACATGGCCCTGATCTGAGGTTTATTACACCCGCTGTGCTCCCGCAAGGTGCTTTCTAGTTCCTTGCCATTGAGATGGGTAGATCGATGTCACATGAATGGACTCGAACGAATGTCGCTATTAGTATTTGCAGTTGCTTTATTCGAGCCTGCACGACTTGTCGAGAGAGTAGCCACCATGGCAATCCGAATAACGCATCAATGGATCCAAATGCGCGAAACAGGGGCGCCAAGGTCACATATACCGGGTAGTGACGCTGCAAGGGGCCAGGTTCTCTCTACTTGATATCTGTAGAACCCCCAAGATGATGACGGGAATGGGGAAGTACGAGGTACAGAGAATAATCACCTAGTTATTAGTATACGCGCATGCATTGGTGATATTGCATGGGACGTAACTTAGCACAGCTTGGCAGAAGGTTTTTGGGTTGTCTTTGTCCCACATTCTGCAACCCGCCCGCAGCGACAAGTCACCCAGCCCAACCAAAGGAAGCTCTGCAGTCCAGGGTTGGCGAGGGGGATTCCTTGAATGCGAAGACGCTGAAAGCCTGAGGGCTCCACAGCAGCAGATGGACTAAAGAAGAAGGTCCATAGGGACCTGACTTTCCAGCTCCAGCTCCCCCCCCCCCCCCTTTGCCCCTCCCCGCCCTTTCCCAACGGGTCGCCGTTTGGCTACGCCGCTCCTGCCGCCCAACTGAAAGTGGAAGTGGACGTGGGAGTCGAGGTGGCAGCGACAGTCACGCCCAGCCAACCTACTTCTGTACCTACGAATAGAGTGCCCAGCGCCTGAGGAACGCCGCGGAAGGTTCCTTACATGGTACTCTACAGGAGAAACCCGCACTGACCAGACTGCCCTGAAGCGGCCTGAGACGGGTTCGAGATCGCCCAAAAAGGCTCTCGGCGACCTACTACGTCACGAGACTCCGAGTCTCCGGCTGAATTAGTTCACTCCCGTCATATTCATCTTTCCTCCTCCGCAACCAACATCTTCGCCAGATCGGTCAGATCTCTTCCACCATGGAGGCCGACCTCAATCCCGAGCTTCGTGGCAGGCTCGATGAGCTCGATCGCGAGCTTGAGGTGCGTTCTTCCAATCTCCCCTCTTCTGCTCGATGCTACGTGCCACAATCTTGGCCGTGGACCTCTTTTCTCACGCCATGAAACTTGTTGCTTGAGCTCTTTAACAATGCCGTGTACTGGATTGAGTAGCTGATCTTGACTTGCTATAGGAGGGAGATATTACACAAAAAGGGTGAGTGCTCGCTTGAGCCGTCGAGTAAATTTACAGCGACACACAACTAATCAAACCAACCAGCTACCAGAAGCGTCGGACACAGTTGTTTTCCCAGTTCTTCGGATCTGCTCCCCCTCAAATTGCTTCTCCAGGCGCCTCTCAGGTTACGACCCAAGCCGCAGAGCCTCAAATAGGATTGCGCATACACTCCCCCGACGACTCGAACCATCCCTCCAGCGATGGGCATCGCGCCGCCGCCCTAGCTGCGCTGGGCACCAGCAGCGGCCCTATCCCCGACAGTCCCAGCTCACCCGTCTATCAGCCTGGCTCAGCATACGGAAATGCGACACAGAATTCGGACGAATCGCACCCCGCGTCCCTGCTCATGCCCGGCGTTGCCATTACAGATCATGCCATAGCCTCCAATCGCGATTCGCTTTTCCTCTCCCCGAGCCACTCCGAAACCCCCCAGAATCGAAATAGCACCATGATGTCAGGAGACTATGCGTTCAAACCAGAACAGCAAGGCTCATATGTCGATCCGCAGCAAACTCCCCAGCAGCAACAGCAGCATGCACCGCAGCAGTCTTACGATGGCAGAACCACAACTCTCTTGGACTCTCAAGGCTACTTCTCAGACTTTGCGGGACAGCAGCACTACGAGCAGGGCCAGACTGTTGAGTACAACGGTCCCCAGCAGCGTTATTCCTCAAGTGATGCATTCTCTCCAACAGCCGCTATGGCTCCGCCGATGCTTACTGCCAGCGACCTGCCACCCCCCGAAGTTCTTGAATATATGATGCCTCTAGAACCCCGGGAAGTGCCTTTTGCTATTCAGGATCCTCACGACGATTCAACCCCCATGTCCAAATTCGACAATATTGCTGCGGTGCTCAGACACAGAGGCCGAACGACAGCTAAGAAGCCTGCGTATTGGGTTTTGGATAGCAAGGGCAAGGAGATCGCTTCTATTACTTGGGAGAAGCTTGCGTCAAGGGCCGAGAAAGTTGCTCAAGTCATTCGAGATAAGAGCTCGCTCTATCGAGGTGATCGGGTGGCTCTAGTTTACCGCGACTCTGAAGTGATCGATTTTGCAATTGCCATGCTGGGCTGTTTCATTGCCGGCGTCGTTGCCGTTCCCATTAATGACCTGCAAGACTATCAGCGATTAAACCAAGTCTTGACCTCCACACAGGCCCATCTTGCGTTGACAACCGACAATAACCTCAAGGCTTTCCAGCGAGACATCACATCCCAGAAATTGACATGGCCCAAGGGAGTTGAATGGTGGAAAACCAACGAGTTTGGAAGCTACCACCCCAAAAAGAAGGATGATATTCCTCCCTTGGTGGTTCCAGATCTGGCGTACATTGAGTTTTCACGCGCGCCTACGGGAGATTTAAGAGGTGTTGTTCTTAGTCACCGGACCATTATGCATCAGATGGCCTGTCTGAGTGCCATCATTTCTACGATTCCGAGTAACGGACCTGGCGATACGTTCAATCCATCTCTTCGGGACAAAAATGGTCGGCTCATTGGGGGCGGTGCCAGCAGCGAGATCTTTCTGTCATACCTTGACCCTCGGCAAGGTATTGGCATGATTCTGAGCGTTCTGATGACTGTATACGGTGGGCATACCACTGTTTGGTTCGACAACAAGGCCGTTGATGTCCCTGGCCTCTACGCACACCTCATCACCAAGTACAAGTCGACCATCATGGTCGCAGATTACCCAGGGCTCAAACGAGCAGCATACAACTACCAATCAGACCCTATGACGACAAGAAACTTCAAGAAAGGAATGGAGCCAAACTTTCAGATGGTAAAGCTCTGTCTGATTGATACCCTTACCGTGGACAGCGGGTTTCACGAGGTACTCGCAGATCGCTGGCTACGACCTCTACGGAATCCGCGTGCACGTGAAGTCGTGGCTCCTATGCTATGTCTCCCTGAACATGGTGGAATGGTCATCAGCATTCGAGACTGGTTGGGAGGCGAGGAGCGGATGGGTGTGCCTCTCAAGCTGGATGTGGAAGGGGAGAGCGACTCGGACGTCGAAGAAAAGGAAGAAGAGAAGACTGCCCCTTCAAACGGGTTTGGCAGTCTTCTCGGGGGCGGCGGAACCACAACGACTGAGGAGCGAGCCAAGAACGAGCTGGGCGAGGTGTTGTTGGATCGGGAAGCCCTCAATACTAACGAAGTCGTCGTGATTGCCATCGGCAACGAGGCGCGAAAGCGAGGTTCCGATGAGCCTGGGTTGGTTCGCGTGGGCTCCTTCGGATATCCCATTCCCGATGCCACTCTTGCTGTCGTCGATCCGGAGACTGGTCTTCTTGCATCGCCACACTCGGTTGGAGAAATCTGGGTTGATTCGCCTTCGCTATCGGGTGGCTTCTGGGCGCAACCCAAGAACACGGAGCTCATCTTCCATGCTCGTCCATACAAATTTGACCCTGGCGACCCTACCCCCAATCCAGTAGAGCCCGAATTCCTCCGAACTGGCTTGCTTGGAACGGTCATTGAAGGCAAGATCTTTGTTCTGGGTCTCTACGAAGACCGCATTCGTCAAAGAGTGGAATGGGTTGAGCATAACCAAGAAGAGCTGACTGAGTATCGATACTTCTTTGTTCAGCACATTGTGGTCAGCATTGTCAAAAATGTGCCAAAAATCTACGATTGCTCTGCATTTGATGTCTTTGTCAACGACGAGCATCTCCCCGTTGTCGTGGTAGAAACTGTGGCGGCCAGCACAGCACCGCTCACCAATGGAGGTCCGCCTAGGCAGCCGGATACGGCTCTCCTCGAGTCTCTTGCTGAGCGCTGCATGGAGGTTCTCATGATAGAGCACCACCTCCGAGTCTACTGCGTCATGATAACTGCACCAAACTCACTTCCTAGAGTGATCAAAAACGGTAGACGAGAAATTGGAAACATGCTCTGTCGGCGAGAATTTGACCTGGGTAACCTTCCTTGTGTCCACGTCAAGTTCGGTGTTGAGCATGCCGTCTTGAATCTCCCTATCGGAGTTGACCCTATGGGCGGCATCTGGTCACAGCTCTCGTCGGACTCGCGTGCAGAGTTCTTGCTGCCAGCCGACAAGCAGTACTCTGGTGTTGATAGGCGAGAAGTTGTCATGGACGATAGAACTTCAACACCCCTCAACAACTTTGTGAGCATCTCGGACCTCATCCAGTGGCGCGTGGCTCGCCAACCAGAGGAGCTGGCATATTGCACAATCGATGGTCGAGGAAGAGAAGGCAAAGGTGTCACGTGGAAGAAGTTTGACACCAAGGTTGCTGCTGTCGCCATGTATCTCAAAAACAAGATCAAAGTACGGCCTGGCGACCACATGATTCTCATGTACACGCACTCGGAAGAGTTTGTGTTTGCAGTTCACGCTTGTATTTGCCTCGGTGCGATTGTCATCCCCCTCGCACCACTGGACCAGAACCGACTGAACGAGGATGTGCCTGCCTTCCTGCATATTGTGGCGGACTACAATGTCAAGGCCGTTCTTGTGAACCAGGAAGTGGACCATCTGATCAAGCTCAAGGTTGTAGCAAGTCACATCAAGCAATCCGCGCAGATTCTCAAGATCTCGGCCCCCAGCGTCTACAACACCACCAAACCGCCCAAGCAGAACAGCGGACTAAGGGATCTCAGGCTCACGATCGATCCAGCCTGGATCAAGCCTGGATATCCTGTCATCGTCTGGACATATTGGACTCCTGATCAGCGAAGAATTGCTGTTCAACTTGGTCATGATACTATTCTAGGCATGTGCAAGGTGCAGAAGGAGACGTGTCAAATGACAAGCACACGTCCAGTTCTTGGCTGCGTACGAAGCTCAACAGGTCTGGGCTTCATCCACACGTGTCTCATGGGCATCTACGTGGGCACACCGACCTATCTCCTATCACCAGTCGAGTTTGCATCCAATCCCATGTCTCTCTTCGTGACGCTGTCCCGATACAAGATCAAGGACACGTATGCGACGCCTCAGATGCTTGACCATGCCATGGCATCCATGCAGGCTAAAGGATTTACGCTGCATGAGCTGAAGAACATGATGATTACGGCGGATGCACGTCCGAGAGTGGACGTATTCCAGAAAGTACGTCTTCACTTTGCAGCAGCCGGCCTGGACAGAACGGCCATCAACACTGTCTATTCCCACGTCCTGAACCCCATGATTGCTTCGAGATCGTACATGTGCATCGAGCCTATTGAGCTTTGGCTAGATACGCAAGCACTACGCCGTGGTCTGGTCATCCCAGTCGACCCCGAGTCGGATCCTCAAGCCTTGCTGGTGCAGGATTCTGGCATGGTGCCGGTGTCAACACAAATTGCCATTGTCAACCCCGAGAGCAGAGTTCACTGTCTGGATGGAGAGTACGGAGAAATTTGGGTCGACTCGGAGGCTTGCGTCAAATCATTCTACGGGTCAAAGGACGCGTTTGATGCCGAGCGTTTTGACGGACGGGCGATTGATGGTGATCCGAGTGTTCAGTACATTCGAACGGGCGATCTCGGCTTCTTGCACAACGTTAGCCGGCCTATTGGACCGAACGGTGCTCAAGTCGACATGCAGGTTTTGTTTGTCCTGGGTGGCATCGGTGAGACATTTGAGATTAACGGGTTGAGTCACTTCCCTATGGATATTGAGAACTCGGTCGAACGATGCCATCGTAATATTGTTAGCAACGGATGGTTAGTGATGAGCGTGCTGGTTTGTTTTGTTGCCTACAGCTAACGAGTGTGCAGTGCCGTCTTCCAAGCTGGTGGCTTGGTGGTGGTCCTTGTTGAGGTCAGCCGCAAGCAATACCTCGCATCGATTGTACCTGTGATTGTCAATGCAATCCTGAATGAACACCAAACCGTGGTAGACATTGTCGCCTTTGTTGCCAAGGGAGACTTTCCACGGTCCCGTCTCGGAGAGAAGCAACGTGGTAAGATTCTGGCCAACTGGGTCACGCGCAAGCTGCGCACGATTGCCCAGTTTGCCATACGCGATGTAGATGCAGCTGCTATGAATGAATTGAATAGTCCTGGAGGAGTAGCCATGGAAGCCAGAGCCTCCATGGTCAGTGTCCATAGCGGAGGCGCTGGACCCGGGGGCTCCAGCTTACGAAACGTCGATCGTGCTCCTCCCCAGATCTTGGAGCAAGAAGAACATGAACATGCAGTAGATAATCGGTTCTCGTTTGTTCCCGCACCCCGAAGCAACACGATGGAGCTGCCCGACCAGACAGTCCCAGCAGCTGAGTACGCCAACGACGCCCACGCCCACGAGGTGATGCCTCCCCACCCAGCAACCTCGGCGCCCCCGACACAACTCACGCTTTCCCACACGATGGGCCAGGTGTTTGATATTCCGGACCTCGCTCGGTTTGGAGAGAGCGGCCAAGGCCAAGCTCATAATGGGCCTCAACGTAAGCCAGTACCTAACCACGCGCCACCTCCAGTGCCAGTTTCAGCTCAAGCTCAAGGATTGCCACCCCAGATCCGTCTCCCAGGCGTTGATGGACGCGAAGACTTTAAATCACGAGACGAGGATGACGAGGAAGAATGGACAACCAACGCCATCATGCACATGAACCTTGCAGGCCATATGAGTCCTCGATGAAGGTAAACGAATCCGCCTTGGAAAAAGCATTGGTGCCTGGATAGTGAGCAGGAGGAGAGGGAGGGGCCATGTATGGAGTTGGGATATTTAGAGCAAATTTGGGTCTTTTATAACCCATTTGATGTTTTTAGCATTTGTTTCAATGGCATGAAGAAACTCGGTTGTTCATTGACCGAGCGACCAGTCAGGAATGCGATGAATGGGTGCATGTATGTCGTCTTGTTGTTTTCCTCAAGCTGAGACTTGTGTGTCTCGGACATCAGGTCTAACATGAGGTAATTGTAAGACATGAATCATGACAAGAGTATGCGTGTGATGAAAGAAGAAAGACCGCTCGTGGTATATATTGTACTTGTGAAGTCGTGAAATGTGACCAATTATCCTATTATAATGTATCCCCTCGATATTTCTCCCTGCATCCTTCTCTTTTACCAAGTTTCTGCCATCTCTGCTCTGCTCCTCCCGACTTGATCTACCTGTACGTCTCAGAACCATCCGCCGGCCTTGAGTTGTGCGACTCGGGCGAGTATCCCGTCTGCGACGGCGTGGTGCCCGTGGTGCTCCCCCAGACGGGCTTGGAGTCGAGCTCCGAGTGCTGGTAGGCCGACATCTCCTGCGGCGGCAAGGGGGGCACGAACTGCTGCTGCTCCTCCTGGTAGGCGGGCACGGCGCCGACGGGGGCTTGCTTGTGCTCGGCGTGGTCGGTGGGCATCTCGGCGGCGTTCCTTGCGCGGTGGCGGCGGCGCCACCAGAAGATGAAGAAGGAGATGCCCAGGCCGATGACGGCGAGGCCGACGCCGACGCCGATTCCTGCGGCGGCGCCGGCGGAGAGGCTATTTGAGGATGAGGAGGAGGAGGATGATGATGTTGATGTTGATGTTGATGAGGCTGTTGAGGCGGAGTCGGCGGTTTGGGAGGCGTCGGTGCCTGTGGCTGTGGCGTCTGCTGTTGAGGTTGCAGTCTAAGAAGAGATGATATGTTAGCACCATGTCATCATGTCTTGTGAGCTTTGTAAGTGAAGGAGGTATCTCACCTTTGTGAAAGTGGTCGAGTATGCCCCGTCGTTTACATCCTTGAAGCTCGTCATCAACCAATGGCGCCCGGGCTGAGGGATAGTCGTCCTCAGGTCACTCGCCATGAAGGGCGGGTTCCCCGGGTGCACATCCATGACATAGTCGGAGCCGTTCTGCACGTTGATGAAGCGGTACGTGTCGTTGCCCCAGTTGGTGACATCCCACATCTGGCCCTTTGAGCCGTCCGACGTGAGCATGCACGGCTCCGTCTTGGAGTCGTCAATCTCGTCGGCGACGTAGCAGGCGCCGAGCTGCTTGAAGACGCCCGTCTTGCTGCATCGCAGGGCGTAGCGGCCCGCCTTGCCGTCCTCTGTGGGCTGGAACTGCCAGTACTGCTCGACGGCGCCCCAGACGGCGACGCCGTCGTCGTCCTCGACCTGGAACGACGAGGTGAAGTTGTCCGTGTCGTACGTGTCGACGCGGTTCTCGGTGATGTGGTACCAGACGTTGGAGTCGAGGGTGACGGCCGAATAAGTCATCTTGGGGGGTTGGGAGGAGTGGTGAAATCCTGTGCCAAGAGATTTGAAGACTGGGATTGGGGGGTTAAGGAGAGGGATGTGCTCCGTATGTTAGCTGTGGGTAAGAGAAAGGAGAGGAGGGGAGAGGATGAGGAGTGAGTAAGTGAGTGAGAGAGTGAAGAAAGGTGAGAGATGTAACTAAGACGGCAAGGCAGAGAGAGAGCTGTTCAGAGGACAGGACGAGAGAGTCGCACATCAACCAAGGCACAGAAGAGAGAGATGATTAGCCTGAGAAACCCTGTCCAAGGTCAAAGAGAGGCACAGCAACCAGCAAAATTGAGCTGGAGTAACAGAGGAGGCAAGCCAAGCAAGCAGCTCATCAAGTCAGGAACGAATCATTGCCTCAAAATGAAAAAAAGGTCCCGGAAACCTTGTCAAAGGTGCAACGGAAGGATTCAAATGCTCCGTGCTAAGTGTTACCACGATGCCCTGCTTGCCCTTGCTTAGCCCCCCCAAGACCAAGGCATCCCCTAAATGCGGTAAGGATCACTTTGGTGTGGTAGTAGCGGGATGGAAAGAATTGCCAGCAACTAAAGGCAAGGTCCCCTGTTCAGAGTATATGGGTGGCTGGGATTAGGGCTGATGAGAGGGGGGGAAATACTTGTACTTTGCAATAGTTGTATGATGTGAGATTCTAGTTATGGGGATAGTTTGGTTTAGTTGGTTAGTGTGTCTGGGGGAGAAGGATGGGATGAGACGAGAGGAGATGAGACTTGTTCTTTTGAGACTGAGACTGTGAAGGAGTGTATCATGATGCTGTGTACGGTACTCTGCCTACATATTCAGTACTTCGTATATGCATGTACAAAGCAACGGAAGAGAGAGAGAGAAGAGAGTAGAGAGAGAGTGGTGATCCTTCTCATCCATCCCCCTTGTCACACTCTCAGACCCTTCACAGCCCCGTTGCTCGACACTTATACTTTCCTTCCAGGGCTGAAACAATAACCGCCTGCCCCCAAGGGAGGGTCCCACTCATAAAACCAAAAAGGCCTGTCCCCATCCCCGGTCGATTGTTTTCCTCTTTGGGCAAACGCGATGGCAACCGGGGGGGAAAGAAGAAAGGCATTTGGTCAGCCCATCTGGACTCTCTTTTTCGCGTTTAATCCTCGCAGCTGGGTAAAGGGGACGTGTAAGAAGAGAGGGGAAATCATATTCTGTATAGGTTACAATATACTCTGCCCTTCTTGCAATAAGGTACGCGTAAAGGTTTAGTACACTCTGTTGGTTGCCCGACTGCCCGAGCAGACCGCCGCTTTGGCACGGAGGATGCAGTACCCGAAGAGATTGGGGGCCAAAATATCAAGCGCAAATACGTCGTAAAAGCAAGGAACACAGAATGACATTGCTTGCATGCTTAGCCCACCACACTAGACGCGTCTGGGACACTTGGGCTCGGATCGGGGCCAATCACAACCATGCACGGAAGTAGATCTCTGACACCTCACAACGGGACTTTGGTTTCTGTACAAGTACAAGTCAACTCAGCCCCAAAGTCTGTCTTGCCCCTTGGGAGTCTGGTACACGGATACTCTGTGTCTATAGTCGAATCGAGATGGGCGTGTTTCCACATCAGCCTTCTCAGGTCTGTTGCTCGTCGTACTTCGTAAATAACTTCAATATCATACAGTTCCTCCACCCCCCGCGTACAACTACACGGCACTATGCCTCCCGGACTCCTTGTATCCCGAGCATCATCTTATTCAAGGACTCAGTCCTATGCCCTCCTCTTTCTATCCATATCCGCCAGTGCCCTCTTGATAATGGCCTCTGCTTCTACTGCTACATCATTTCCTCTCCTCCAAGTGTACAATGCAACCCCGAGCCCATCCAGCTGTTCGTGGGCTCTCGCAAGTCGTCTCCTCCACAACTCCACCTTCTTGTTCACACCCACGCCCTGGGGCCCCAGGTTGGGGGATCCCGATGGTGTGTTGCCATCTGACCTAGTCCCTGACCTGGTCCCTGATCGGGTCGAGACAAACGAAGATGGAGATCTTGGCGGAGGCAGAGGTTCGTAGTCAACATCTAGATTGGAAGACATTTGTGATGGTCGAGGTGGAAGAGCCGGGCCTGAATCTGAATTGCGAGTTGGTGTTCCTCGTCTTCGAGGAGGAGGAGGAGGCGGTGGAGCAATAGCTGTCCCAGCTCGAGAAACCGTCATTTTCCCCATCTGAGATGAGTTCTGTGTTTGTGATAGAGGGTGCGATGGTGGTGTCTCCTTAATCTGGGGGATGGCTTTGCGCGGTGGCATTGGTGGTGCTTTCTCGCCGCCCGCTGAAGAACCCTCTCGAGATATTCCTAATCCCGCAACCCCCTTGTTCAACTCCGTGATCGACCTTGCGCTCCTCAGGGCCGCCGGCTTGTTAGGTCGAGGAGGGGGCGGCTTCCGAGAGGCTACTTCAGCAATGCTGGCAGCCTTGTTCGGCCCTGAGTTGCGCAGCTGAGCCAGAGCTGCTGATCTATCCACACTTGTCTCCTGCGGTTCTTCGGAATAGTCAATGAGCGTTCCCATCATAGGTCCACCCGAAGGTCTCCTCGGCAACTTTGGCTTGCTGCTGGCATCGACACTCTGGTCGAATGTTAGGCTCTTCTTCTTCGACAACGGTCGGATTGTGGCATTGGGCCCTTGGTCAAATGTCATGCTCTGCTTCTTAGACAGACTGAACCCGGAATCGAAGAAGCCAGTCTCCTCTGGCGTCGTCACGTCACGTATAAAGACTGCCAGGATGCGACCTGGGTTCGCCAACGCCAGATCCGTATACACCTCCAGATCGGCTTCACCGCTATCGCCCACCAAGAGGAATTTGCGATCCGGAAAATCCCTTAAAAGCCTGGTCAAGGTCGACTTTTTCCGCTCAGCGACAGGCTCGAATATGCCCTGAAGCATGCCACTATACTGCTTCAGATGAAGAGATCCGGGAGGTAGACCAGCGAGCTTGAAGTAGCTCGCCAGCACTGGGAACAGCTGCCAAGGACTGTTTGAGCAGTAGTGAAAGTTGACCCCGAGCTCATGCATCTTCGTAAACCACTCCCTCACTCCCTCGATGTGGAGGTCGTTCAACTCACGCACAAATGTGTTTCGAAAGATCTCCTTTGCGCCTCCAGAGATATTGGACCTCTTCACTGTATCATCAATATCACTGATAACACTGACTCCCCAGGGCTCAATCAGCTTCACCTCCTGAGTCGCCGAGAGATCCTCGCTGGCCAGCACTCTAACATGACTAGGGATAAACTCAAGGGCCGCCCGCATGTGGAAATGACCAGCTTCGTTCGTAATGACTGTTTTCGACTGTGATTGGGTGTCGTTGTAGAAGAACAAGGTGATTGGAAGAGCGACAAGAGGATTTGTCATAAAGGGGGATATTCGAGCCATTAGGTTCGCATTCGCAGCCGCAAGCTCTGCTTCGGTGAGCTCGTTGCCGTTGGCAGAAGAGAACGTTCTGGCCGACATGGTTGGGCTTGTCGGCGCCGAGTCCGGCGACTGATTTCCACTTCGAGTTCTTGCAGGATAGATACTCTGCGTCTCGTCCAGGCCGTCCTGGGGCCGCTCACTGTAGCCTCCTCGGTAAGCCACGCGTTTCTCTGCCTGGCCCAGGCGCTCAATCTTTTCCGCTTCGTGAGCAATCTTCTCCTGTTCCTCGTTCATCTGATGGTTTGTTTGCGGCGGTCCATTGTTAGTGGTGTAGCCCTGATCTGCCCGAGGTGGTGGTATGCCGCTGAGTTGACGCGCAAGGCCGACCAACATGCGATTCCTCCGCGTCATTGGGCCAACGTGAGGGCTGTATACCCATCCACGAACGTCGACGTCAATGATGGCCCTCTCGTCCTCGTTCCTTTCCCATTCACTGCGCCAGTATTCCTCGTCTCTGATGCTGCCCTGAGCTGCTTGCGATTGGTGCTGGCCTGTCTGGGCCCATTCTCTCTTGCTGTGTCGCTTCGCGTAGGACGGAAACAAGACCAATTGGTCGTTTCCTTTGACCATGATCTCCACATCCGGAAACGCACCAGGAATATGTATTCGTCCATGATTCTCCAGACCCCCGTCTAATCCTCGTGTCCTGGTTTGCGCATACGATTCTCTAATCTCCGTCACAGCTGCTTGTCCGCTTCTATACAAGCTGCCGGCCATTGCAGCCAGCTTCTTCCTCCGATAGCCCCTCTGCCCGTCGCCGGGGCTCTGCGGGCGCTCCTGACCATAGCTTGCCATTCCGCTTCCCGCTGGCATTCGACGTGCCACTAAAGACTTGACCCGGGGATGCTTGACATGCTTGGTGGGCAAAGTCGGTTGAGGTCCCAGCCACAAACGTCTTCCCTGTTTTGCGACAATGTCTACAATACGGGTGTTGGTGGTGCGACGGCGCTGCCGCTCGAGTATGTAGCGGTAGATGCGAGATTGGAAATTGTGTTTGATATAGGGAAGGGTATCGAGGTGGAAATTGAGGAGTCGTTCGCGGTAGCGATCTCGGACGGCACGTGGGAACAGGTAACGAATGAGACTCTGCTTATGGCGCGGATGGGGACGGCCAGGACGAAGCATAGGGTAGGAAAAGATCGGAATCTATCGCGAATGGCGTTTAGTTATATAGGTTGACAGTCGCGACAAGGCTGCCTCGCTGTCTCGCTCGGTGACCGACTGCTACCGTCGTGATCCCGGCGGATGAGGGAGACGGAGGAATGGGGGGGTCGCTTGAGGTGCTTGAGTGGCCCTCAGGCGGGAGCGTCTCCTGACGGGGCGAATGAGACGCTCAATGAGGATGATTACGGCACATGATTCAAGTGTAGCCAGCAAGTCTAGAAATTTTACCGGCCATGGCCAGGATGTCAGCTAGGAAAATAATGGAGGGTCAGAAGTCGGCTCGTGATCTAATTATCTCGTTGCCATTTCGGCTGCTGGCAGACCTCGTGCCTTACGTCATCATTTTTTTTGGATGGTGGGGGAAAGAGGACAGAAATGCCACAGTGCCAAGCAATGAAGATCGTGGCCCAAGCTCCTGAAATAAGTCGTCGAGATATCTCCGTACATCTTCACGAGGTTCGCAACGTGCCCTCATCCTCCAACGCCATGTATTGATAGCAGATCGCACATGCGATATTTTTGAAACCCTTCTATACAAAGTCACCCACGCGTGTCTCATGTCATCCGTCCTCCTTATCTCCGCTTTCCTGCCATCTTTGCCTTCGGCTTGCCCTTGTTCGGCACTTTCTTGCCTTGACCCTTGCTCTTGGACTTTGCTTCCTTGTGTCTCGCCTTCATCTCAGCCTCTGATGTCTTGGTCTTCCTCCACTGGCTGCCTTCGGCACGCAAAGCCTTAACATCAAGTCGCTTCTTATCCTTGTTGCTTAGTTTGCCCGCTGACTTCTTCTTCATCGCCTCCCTCATGCCGTTCAACTCGTCCTTGCCAGCTTGCTTAGCCTGTTTCTTGTCATGCTCCGTCTCGAACCAAGTTCGCCTAGGCCGTCCCTTGATTTCAGCCTCATGCTCAATCAAGTTCTCCCCCTTCTTGACTTGCATCTCAACCTGGGCGAGCTGCTTCTCTTCCTTTTCTTCCTTTAGGATCTCGTCAATTTCATCGTCCATCTCATCAATCTCGTCCTGCAGCTTGTCGGCCTCGGCAGCCTCGATGAGTCGACTGACAATCTTGGCACCCTGGGCTTTGCCTGCTTTGACCGCGGCCTTGACCACTTTGCGGTCGGCCTCCGCAGCGAGGGTAATGGCTACTCCCTTTCGCCCAGCACGGGCTGTACGGCCGACTCGGTGCACATAAATTTCCAAAGACTGCGGTGCTTCGTAGTTGATGACAGTGTCGACACCCTTGATATCCAGACCACGAGACGCGAGATCAGTGGCGAGGAGGTAGGATACCTTGCCGTCTCGAAAGTCTTCTACGCTCGCAATACGCTATTGTTCTGTTAGCACCGCAATTCTCGTAGTTCTCGATTAGGCCTTACCTGTGTCTGGTTCATGCTACCGTGTAGCTCGGCCGAAGACAAGCCAAGAAGTCCAAAGATGATTCGGGCACGATGTGCTTCCTTCTTTTGTCGAAAGAAGATGATGACTCGTTCCGTATAAAAGTTTTTGCAGATGTATGCCAGGTAACCCATACGTTTTTCTTCTCGGCCAGGCCGCAGGCGGATAAACTCTTGCACCAGAGTAGACACCGTTTTCTTTTTCGAGTCAACCATTACACGGGCTGGTTTATTCAGACCGACTCGGATCAGGCGATCGACTGAAGATGTCATGGTAGCAGAGAAGAGCATGGTCTGCCTTGACTTGGGAAGAGTAGTCAAAATCTCGTTCAGTTCGTCTGCGAATCCATCTTCGAGCATACGATCAGCCTCATCAAGGACAAGAATTTCCACAGTGTTGGTATCGAAGCTGGCAGAGTTTCGCATGTGGTCAATAAATCGACCCGGTGTTGCGATGATCACATCCGGTCGCAGCCGCAATTCCGCCTCCTGAACCTTGAGACTCAAACCACCAACAGCAAGGGTGAACTTGATATCAGTGTAAGCGGCGAGTTTGGTCGCGACGGCATGACACTGGATGGCAAGTTCACGAGTAGGGGTGAGGATGACAACACGAGTAGTCGGAATCTTCTTGGGTCGATATAGCAATCGCTCCAAAATAGGTACAACGAACGCGCCAGTCTTTCCTGAACCAGTGACAGCGCCACCAACCAGGTCTTTTCCCATGAGAGAGAGAGGGATAGATTTGGACTGAATCGGCGTAGGTTTAGAAAAGCCGACAGCGGCAAGACCTCGCAAAATCGGTCGAGATAAAGACATCGCTTGGAAAGACGACGCATCTGTCTTCTTTCCGGACTTGGATGTTTCTTCGGGTGCAAAGAAGGCTTTGCGCTTCGCTTCTTCTTCGGCGTCCTCTTCGTCGTCGTCGCTATCGTCGTCTGATCCATCGTCATCCGGGTGGTTCACGGGAGTAGCCACGGAGTCGTTGTCTGAGGCGGCCTCGTCGTCTTCTTCCCCGCTTCCAGCCCCCTCATCTTCATCATCCTCATCCTGGATTTTCTCTCCCTCGGAGTCCTCTTCATCAGAGTCAACGTTCATTCCAAATGCGTCGTCAGCGAGAAGTTCGTCGTCCCCATCGTCAAGATCAACCTCCATATCGTTCGTAATTTGATCATCTTCCTCCGCATCTACCTCAGGAGCTTTGCCATTCTTCTTCTCTCGGCGGCGGCGGATGATGTCGTCAATGTCTACCCCTTTTTTGTCGACGTTCATGCCCTTCTTAGCACCGTCAAAACCCCAACCCTCAAATTCCTCGGTATCAACATGTCCATCGTCTTCGGCACCGAACTCAAAGTCTGAGTCCATAGCACCGTCGTCGTCGTCCTGTCGTCCCCAGATACCCTCGGGCACCTCTTCTTCCTCAACTTCGGCATCCTTGTCCTTTTTTGTCTTCTTGGAGGCCTTGATCGTCTTTGCCTTCTTTTTCGGGGGTTGCGCAACGACGGCGTCTTCTTCTATAGGCGCATCTTCGTTATCAGAGATTGTGTGAATGAAGTCGTCTTCAATTGGCTTTCGTTTCTGTGAGGGCGCCATTCTGGCTCGAGTCTTGCTCAATTGCCAATTCTCTTCAAGTTTGAAAGAGCAGATATCGTCAAAACTAGTGGGGCATCTCTCTCATCATGAACAAAAATTCGAAGCTCTTTCTCCGGTCGCTTTTTTTCTGCCGTTTCTAAATTTTTGGCGGTGAGAGAGGGGCCAATCCTGAACGAGCGATACGGGCAAGCTGTCCCTGGGTTCCTGCCCAAGATGGAGAGGCGGGAGAGAAAGCTTGGGTCCCTTGACAGGCAGCACGTGATCTCACTAAACGACCGCCTAGAAGCAACTACCAGGGGAATGGAGGGGGAGGTTAATGAGCAGTACGTGGCTGTACATCAAAACACAGCAAAAACAAGGCCGGTGATCGGTTCCCCTAGGTAACCCCCACCACGTTGATTGGGCGACAGTTGGCGGCTGTACATTTGCTTTTGGAACCAGCGCGAAGACGCAAAGTCTGGCTTTAATTTCTTCCCATCCCGAACTTGCAGCCTTCACTGCCTTTCGCGCAATCTTACCTGACGGCCTTTTTCGGTTCGCATCCCTCGATACCCATTCCTCCCTTCTTCCTTTGGTGAAGCATCGTTTCCTGCCCCTCCTCAGGTCCCAGTCTCTCCTCCGCTGCCCGACAAGTAAAACCTCTTCTCGCTGTTTACGTCTGCATACAATCTTCCAAAATGGGCGAGTCAAGGTTCGTTTGTTTGCCCCCTGATACCTCAAGTTGCTATCCTCTGTAACTGCAGCTAACCACCCTTTCTGCCAAACAGACAGGAGCTCATTCAGTGGCTCAACAGCCTCCTTCAACTGAACATCACAAAGGTCGAACAATGCGGTACCGGGTGAGTCGACCTTGCCATTGCCCCGCCCCCTCCTCGCACCATCTTCGCGATGACGCCCCGATCCGCACACGTCGCCCACCACCACAGTCACAACCGCAACGAGGTCTAACACCATGCCAGAGCCGCTCTTTGCCAGGTCTTTGACAGCATCTACATGGATGTGCCCATGTCCAAGGTCAAGTTCAATGTCAATGCCGAGTATGCATATGTACAAAACTTCAAGGTGCTTCAAAGTAGGCATTCCGACTCCAAAGTGAAGCAAGGAATTCAGAAGCTGACCCCTTTTGCAGACACCTTCATGAAGCACCAGGTCGATAAACCCATTCCCGTCCAGGCCTTGATCAAGTGCAAGATGCAGGATAACCTGGAGTTCCTGCAATGGACCAAGAGGTTCTGGGATCTCAACTTCCCTGACCACGAGTACGACGCCGTCGCACGACGGAAAGGCGCCCCTGTTTCTTCTGGCGCCGCGCCTCGCCCTGCGGTATCCGCCGGCGCCTCTGCTGCTCGACGGGGCACTCCCAGTGGTGGTCCTCGTGTTGCCAAGGCTGCGGGTCCCGGTACTGCCGCCTTGCAACAGGAGAACAACACTCTCAAGGAGACTGTCGTTGGCCTCGAAAGAGAGCGAGACTTTTACTTCAGCAAGCTCCGCGATATCGAACTGCTTATTCAGCAGGCCGTTGACGAAGACCCTGAGCTGGAGAAGCAGGAGGACGGTCTGATTAAGCAGATCCAGAGTATTCTCTACTCAACGGAGGAGGGTTTCGAGATTCCTGCCGAAGGTGAGGTAGACGACCAGGAAACCTTTTAAGCATGATGCTTTATCTATACTCAATGTAATGACGCGACCATGAGTTTGTTGGAGAAGAGAGGTAGTTTATATCGGGGAATGACATGGGCATGGAATGGAGTTGCGGCCTCATACCCAGAAGCTGCCTCACACAGATGCATGGCGATGACTGGCACTAGAAGAAGCGACGGTTTTTTCGTCATGGAGATGCATAAAAGGTCTCTGAGACGGGATAAAATTGATATTGTTGGTTACTGCACCTGATCTTGCCTGGTCTTCTTACTGTGACAAAAGTGCAGGTACTGAACTACCGGCCTGGGCCTGGCGAGAATTGACTTCATTACCTCAATACCACCCCCGGCAATGGTTACTCTACCTAAATAGGTTGTAACATTAAGGTACTATAACCTATATCTAGCTACTTCACAAAATGTCGAGGTGGACCTTCTGGACAGCTATATGATGGTACTTTCTGGATACAGGCTTCATCTCAACTCGTATTGTTACGATGACATTTCTCTGGACATCAAATCTAGAAGTACACTTTGGGGTAAGGTCTGCCTACCTCCATCGCAACAGTAATGGATGGTCTCTCGTTCGTAGGCAGCGCTCACAGGAACCGCTCCTAAGGCAGCCTGGTCAGATAATGCGATACCACATCGTACCAAGCAACAGAAACTAATAGATCAATGAATAGGCATTCGCAACTAGTATTTGAGAGCTGTCCTTGAAGCCGATATGTCAACCAAGGACCTCATAGTTGGGTTATGACAGACAGAGCCACGGGGCATATTGGCTACTCGAGCTATGGCTAAGTGCGGATATGAACATTTGCATTCGAATGCGTACACTTTGCATATTGTCTTTGGAGTTTTATAAGTAGATGCCGGCCTCTTGACTGATTCTTGATCTCTAGGGGTTGTGCTCCCATATCCGTCAGGATAGTGGTTGACGGCCTCGCATCGACCTCCCCCTTTGTACGGAGTCGGTTACTCTAAACCTGCATGAATTGACATTTTCTATTGGGCACCTAACTACAGTTAGATAAACACGATCAATTTACGTTTCGCCTCTGCTGGCGGTGTACACGCATGGAAATGTCGATGGGATTCACGA
>JALNIO010000389.1:0-45478 GCA_023509875.1 Rugonectria rugulosa
AGGTAGGAAAACGGTTATTGTGGAACATGCCAAGTTTGGAGAAACCCTTCTTCTTTGGTTGTTCTTCCTTGCAAAAAGTGTGTGGTGGTAACGAGCGAAACTTCTTGTGGAGTGTGCAAGGATGGGAGGGGTAGAACAACTGCGGGGAGAAAGTGTGCAGCTGGACCACGAGAGACAGACATAGATAATGCAGGTAGCTCCGGCGTGTGGCTTGATGCTATGATTGGCCAATTCCTCGAGGAGGAGGGAATGATGGATGGATGGGTTCTGTCGCTCTTTTGCGACTTGGGAAGAGTATACCAGATCAAAGAGGCAATGCATCCAGAGCTGATTGTACTTCAAGATGATTGATATTGAGACAAGAGTTCAACTTCAATTCATTCAAGAAAACAACAAAAAACCTGTTGGGAAAGCATTCACCTGCTGGAAATGCAGCAAGTCCAACATAATCCTCGAGCTCGGCGTTGGCTACCCTCCCAAAAAAAAACCTCCCCCGATGTTACTGGAGCCCATCCATCGGAACATTTCTTGACTCGAACCAAAGAGAAAGGTCCCAAAGTCCCCAAGCCCCGCGGCCGTCACCCGGATTCCACACCCCGCCGCCGGCCAAGGAGTGGGCTCGCTTTTTTGGTTGGCCTTCATGATGTGGTATGCAACTATTTATTGAACCTCAGTTTCCCTTGAATCCGTTCTTTTTCCTTTCTCCTTCTTCCTTCTTCTTTCTTGGGTCCGAGTCTCCCACGTGCAGCATTGTATTTGGCCTTCTCCCCACGTCCACTGCGCATCATGAAGTCCTCAGCCATCTTGACCCTGCTGGGTTTGGCGGCCTTATCGTCGGCTTGCAGCCATGATCACGACGACAAAGTATGGACGCAGGAAGAGCTGGCTGAGCTCGATCGCAAATGGGGCTATGAGGTGAGTGTCGTATCTTTGCCCCTTACCCTCGTTGCTATCTTCATATTCACCCATGACCAATGCCCTGTTGAAATTCGTCCCATAAACCACCGCGACAATTGTCTCGATGAAAAACACCCTCCTCTAACCGTCGTTATCAGTGGTCATTTTCTGGGATCGGCACCTTTGCCCATCTCAACCACGTCAAGTGTCTCACTGAGCCCACTGAGCCATTCGACATTGCCATCGTCGGTGTCCCCTTTGACACCGCCGTGAGCTATCGTCCTGGCGCTCGCTTCGGCCCTCGTGCCATCCGCCAGGCCTCCTCTCGCCAGACCTCATTCCGTGGCTTCAACCCGCGCGCTGGCATCAACCCCTACCAGAACTGGGCAAAGGTCGTTGACTGCGGCGACATCCCCATCACCCCCATTGACAACAACATTGCCCGTGAGCAGATGACGCAGGCACTGAAGCAGCTCGGTGGCAGAAAGACGGCGAGTGCCGTGACTACCAAGCCCAAGCTCCTGTCTCTGGGCGGCGATCACAGCCTGGCCCTTCCTGCTCTGAGAGCCCTGACTGAGATTTACGGCAAGACTGTGCAGGTTCTGCACTTTGATGGTGAGAATCCCGTCCAATCCCCCGTCATGAGGCGCAAGCAAGTACTTACATATTCCAGCTCACCTTGATACTTGGAACCCAGCTGCCTATCCCTCCTACTGGGGTGAAACTCACTTCACCCACGGCTCCATGTTCTGGATGGCCAACCAGGAAGGCCTCCTCTCCAACTCAACCTCGGAGCCCTCAGTCCACGCTGGCCTTCGTACACGTCTCAGTGGCAACGACTGGGGCGACAACGTTGACGACACGGCTCAGAACTGGATCCGCTACTCGGCCGACCAGATTGACGACATTGGCGTCCAGGGCATCATCGATGGCATCCTCGGCGCTCTGGGCACAGAGAACCCCGTTTACTTGTCCGTCGACATTGACGTCCTCGACCCGGCCTTTGCCCCTGGCACCGGCACCCCTGAGCCCGGTGGTTGGACGACCCGCGAGTTCATCCGCATCCTGCGCGGTATCGAAGGGCTCAACGTCGTCGGTGCTGACATTGTCGAGGTCTCGCCTGCGTACCAAGGCAACGGCGAGGAGACGGCGCTGGCAGCTGCCCAGGTCGCTTATGAGATTATCACGTCCATAGTGAAGCGCGGGATGAACGACATGGCCAAGGAAGGCAAGAGCGGCCATGATGAGCTTTGAGTGAGTCATGGCTTTATAGATTGAGCATGCCGATGAGTCTTTAGTTGAGATATAGGGAGGGAGTATTGCTGTAAAGGAGTATGAATGGGTGTGTCCGTGTTTTTTTTCCAGGTAAAGTCGAGTCATGAGGAGGATCTTGGTCTAACAAGACGATGTACGACGACAAATGATAGAACCAGCATAAGGAGGCGTTTTGAAACGGCGATGATAAATTGATACCAATATTTCGAAAAAGTTGTCTCCATGGCATCACAGGACATTTCATGGCAGGAGAAATCTGTGATCCAGATGCCCTACCTTGTCATGCACCCATGAAGTTGGAGGAGCTCTGCAACCTGAAAAGTAAAGTCATTTTCTTTTCTGCCGTACGACAATAGTCGATGTCGCTGAGTTCGTCCTCGGTCATGTCACCTTGGCCATTGACCGTATGAAAGGCACTGGGAACGAATAAGAAGAGCATCTTGCTTCTTGATTTCGTGTATCCCAAATTCGTTTGTGGCAAGGTGGCGAGCTAGATATTTCAATCCCACAGGTTGCTCGCCCAAGGCTTGTAAGTTTCCATTGTGAAACCAGGGATGAAGGGGAGAGTTCAAGTCTAACTGGGGTCCTGTGACTACGTGCCACAATATGGTTATTCTGGTGCAATATTCGAATGGAAGTCGAAGACGAACCAGATGTTAGACCATGTTTCTTGTTCAGACGACGGTACCTGTTGCCGTGCTACTTAGCCCGAGCAATACAGGACGAGGAATACCAATGGAAGAACAAAGCGAGAAAACAACACCCATCCATGCTTACTCGAGGGCAGACAACATGAAGCACATGGGCCGAGGCCAGGAGCGTGAGGTGAGAACAATTGGAATGGTGGCGCCGCAGAATACCAGCATACACCACAGAGCACCACAGAGCTAGATCGGTGACGCTTTGATGAAATCTTGACCAGCCGGCAGCCACGCAGGCGAGTGAAAGAAGGGGAAATGGGATTCAAACTTGGCCCATGTGACCACTTGCAAGCTCTGTGCCAAACAACCGGATTCGTCAAGTCGAAACAAGAGATTATTTTTTTTAACTCAATGTCGGAGGCAACATGTCAATCGTACCGAGCACGAGCTGGGTAGATCCGGGACACGGAAACACAGGCTATATCCAGTTCTGGGGGTAGCAACCGATGCGTCGTCGCAATTGGCGATGGGCATGGTTTCAGGTGGCCGACGGACGATCGCCAAACGGGGCCGGAAGCCAGATATTGTACGGAATATCTAGCTCCCATTGTGAATTTACGTACGCGCTCTGTATCCGTGTTTGAACAGGCTCTGTTTCGTCCGAGGCCCGCCCTCGTCGAGGGTTGGTGGGCCGCGGAGGAGAAAGAAATCGTTTCTGTTGATACCGCAGCGACTGGTATTATTGGTCTTTGTTACGGAGAAATATTTTCAAAGGAGAGAACTCGACGTGGATGGTCAGCAAAGACTTCAAACTCCAGCCACGTCGTCAAATCAGTATCATGGGGTTCACCACTTGTGAAATTCCTTGCGTAGGTGTGCCGTGTAAGTCGATGGTGGCGTGATGCTTTGAGCACGCCTCTAAGCGACCTGAAAATGGGGATAGGTTCTGAATACTCTTAGATGCTGAATGAGCTCCTCATTTACTTACTCATCGGTAGGCGTCGTCTGCGCGCTACCTATAGGTATGTAGAGCGCAGGTACGAAGAGACGAGGTGGGGGAATGAGGTGCCATCAACGGCCTGGGGATGAAGGCCAACTCTAGGGCCCGTGTAATTGCGCATGGCCGTTGCAGCAGACAAAGAAGAGACGTGTTCGTGCGGCGTCGCTCGGGTCATGGCGCGACGAACGGGGGCCAGTGGACAGGCCCGGAGACGGGCGAAGGGCCGTGGTAACGGCCACGATCAACGGCATTTTAGCGTTTGGTGCATGTCCAGAGGTTTTTTGTCCTTGCTCGATCCTGTGAGACAAAAATCTGGACCAGCTAGACCAGGTGTCGTTTCGAGTGCATCTGCCAGAGTAGCGGCATAAAGTATTTCGAAAGGTGTCCCGAAAGCCCATGCGTTCTCAGGATCCCCCTAGAATGAAGCGTAAAATGTCAAGAATAGATAGCAAGAGCCATCACCATGGAAAGTAGGATGCCAATCAAATCGGCATGTCCGTACAGATTCAAGCCATGTCTTTGGGTTCTCCTAGCACGCGTAGACGGGAGCATGGGTTGTCAGCAAGGGTGGCAAGGGATGCTGTCCAACCAATCTCTGTTTGTTTTGGTCGCTACTTCATCGGGACCAAGAATGCTTCTCGACTTTTACAAGTATTCTCCCATAAGGCACGGCGTTGAAGGTTCCACGA
This sequence comes from Rugonectria rugulosa, assembly GCA_023509875.1. Taxonomy (NCBI): domain Eukaryota; kingdom Fungi; phylum Ascomycota; class Sordariomycetes; order Hypocreales; family Nectriaceae; genus Rugonectria; species Rugonectria rugulosa. The sequence goes on from JALNIO010000389.1 coordinate 4,503, forward strand.
TGCTGGTGTCCATCGGGAAACGCCTGAGACACATCTTAAAATAGAAGCGGACTGTCGCAGAAGAAGCCCGAGAGGCACGAAAGCGAATTTGGAGCTGGACCCCCTTGCGTTTGTTTCACGGTAGCTGGGGCTTGAGACTGGCGAAGCGACGAGAGGCGTTCTCATAGGAGAACGGGCCCTGGTCGTACGCACGTTGTGGTAGTAATTACCCAGAAAATTGACATGCGCCTGGGGTCGTGCGTGTCAGAGGAATCACGGGAATGCAGTCAAAAGTAGGAAACTGAGTACTTCCCCATACTACCTACCACACAAGAAGAGCCCTCAACGAGTGGTGACACGATAACTTGCGTTTTCGAGTCAGCGCTAAGAAGAGCCGTGCCGATAGAATCAAGTCTGGTGGTCGAAAAAGAAGCACTGTCAGTTTAGTGTGGGTGAGCGGTGAGCCAGATCCAGACATGAACAGTGAACAAACAAAAAACGATCGACAAAGGTCTGAAATTTTGAGCGGCGCAAGCATTCTGCATGTTTAGCGTGCCAGAAGCATAGCGACTTGGAAGACCCATTGCCTACTGCTGTGAGCGATTCGCCGTGTTTTAGGGGTCCAGTTTTTAAGGGGGATCGTTGAAGATGAAGGAAATGGAAACGCCGAAGAAACCTTTCTAGAAAGGGACGGAGGGATGAAGGTCCAACAAGGATGTAACCACATGATGGGTTGTATCAAATTTCTCCAGGAGCCGATCAACGAACGGGTCGAACCCAGGTTGAGATGCGCAATGTGATAATGGCGGTGGTGGTGGTGGTGGCCGGAAAGGGGGGGGTGTGCTGATGGATGGGTGGACGTGTGCAGTGTGAGTAAATGTGATGAAAGAAGTCGTTGAAAGGCCTCGATTTGATTTACCGGTAGTATCATCTACGGGATTGAGACTTTCCACTTGCAGCTCGCGATGCATAGGCACGGGACTCTCAGCTTTCCTGCAGGGCGATGTGCTGTCAAAGAAGCAGCTAAGAAGCAACTAGCAAGGCTGACCGTCTGAAGCAGCTCGCATTGATTCGCTCGCTGGCACCGAGTTCGTAATCATATCCGAGGGGAACATGCAGCCGCCAATTCAGGTCAGTCAGGTCGTTCAGGGGATGGATGGAGTGTCTTTGCCGCGTACGTACCTGCGGGAGTGTACGGTTAGCTGCATGTGAGTCTCTAATAACGGGATCATGGATGCATGCTCCAGTGCAGTACATACAATGGCTTACCCTGTATAACTGGTGAATAGGATGCCAAGGAACAAAGCAAACACACCTAACGATTCTCAGAGGCAAGATACAATTGGATGGGTGGCAGTCAGACGTCACATGGACAAGCCATGCTGATTGTTTCAATATCAATCTCCCAATAGGCTGGACGATGTCGATTGGGCAGGTTGAAGGGGAAAGCGGATGGTTCTACTCGATACAAGTACTTCGTAGTGCTTCTCACTGACCCTGGTGATTGTTCGTTGTCGCGTGGTCGTCGGAGTTGGGAGCAGAAGCTGAGTGGGTGATGAGTGCGGGAGGGAGAGCGGAAGGTGGAGGTACCGCAGACGTGAGTGGTTCCTTCTCTCAAAGAAAACTGGGGCTGGAAGGCGCCTGTAGGGGGGTTTGGGGTTCGTTCAGGGGCTCAATTTTGTCGATTGATGGCGGCTCAATAACTTGCCACTAATAATTATTGTCCTTACGGCGCGTTGGGTGTGAATGAATACGTGAGCCAAGTATACGGTACTTCGCACTTCGTAGTCCGTACAGAGACTACCTGATCAATCACTGCTTCATTAGGGCACCGCTAAAGGCAATTGATGCTCGTGGACAGGGCGACGGAACTGGGGATTGATTGCATCTTGAATACTCCGTACCTACCTACGATATATCATGCAGGAGCTCGCGTTGTCGTACATGCCATGAAACTCCAGCCCTTGTTATATGCATACGTAGGTAGGTATCTCGCATGTCTGTCAGGCAAGCGCCCCTGTTCATAGTTGTCCTGATACTTACATTCGAATCACAACATCAACGAGACAGCAATGGCCCGTCTGGCTGTTGACCCAGAGCGCTTCGCATGTGGTTCATCACTAAACTCAAAGAACACCATCGGAGGCTGTCAGCAACGTGTGTTAGCCATCATCCTTGTCACTGTCATTAAACTATCGGCGCAGCCAATTCCAGGCCCGTCTCTTTTTGGCAATGGTCCCCTGTCGTCGCCCCAGAGCCAGTTGGCCCACCGTCCCTCATCCACCCGCCGCCGTCGCCTTTGCTGGACGACTCTCCGCCAATCCGTGACTTGGCCCCTGGGCTAGCACATCCACCATGGAATACTTGTACAGTAGTCACCTCTACGGAGTAAGTTACATGGTAGGTCGGTACTTCGTAGGATAGGGGTTCACAAGCTCTGGATAAGTTGCATCTCGAGCAAAGAACCCCCTGTGCGTTGTGTGTGCACTGAGACTGACAGGTAAATCTGTCCTGTCGTTGAGTCTACGACGCAAGGTATTCACTGAGAGTGCGTACCACTGTACGGAGCATGGTACCTTACATATATCCAATGCCCCTGATCCCCGCCACATGGTCTTCACTGCTTGTCATCTGTTGGCCTCTTTGTCCTCCTGCAACTTTTGCCAGGTTCAAGCAGGACACGGCAGGGTGAGTGTGAATGCACAGAGTACATCCCCTGTACTTCACCCTGGAGCTGAAGCCTCAAGCTCCTTTGATGCTCCCCTGTATTGTTATGCGCTGTCCCTCTGTACCTCGTACTTGATTGTGCTCTGCAAATTGTTCACGGTTTGGAAGTCATGACATTCATTCCCGAGAACTGCAGTAACTGCTATGCACGCCCCTAACTTGCTCATGTACCACGCAGGTACCTCATCCAGAAACAAAGCTCATGCCTGCAAGACACCAACTTGCGCCCACATCATGACAGGTAGCAGGTACTCGATACAAGCCCAGCGATAATTTCTGAGGTGCCTGCCATGTCAGGTTGTGGTGCACGGGTACCTACCGTAATCACTTGGTGCTTTCCTCCTTCCTCCGCCTTGAACGCCGTCGAACCCTCAGCATCTTGCCTTCCCTCCCACTCCATTCTTTCATGATTGGCGCCGTCCATCCTTCTCCGTCTCCTTCCCGAATCCATCACTGCCTGTACTTGTGGTATTTTCTTGTTTCTTTGGCGTCCATTTTCATAATTCTTCCTTTTCCTTTTCCTCTTCCTCCTCTTCTTTCAATTTCATTATCCCTCTCCACCTCCACCCATAATCCACCCTCCTCCTCCATCCCTCTCCACCCTCTCTCCCGGTCTCTTCACTCTCACTCCCTAACCCAGTCGTCTGGTCTGGTCTGGTCTCTTCCTCGCTTCCTCCTGACATCCTAACGCCTCTTTCTTTTGATGAATACCTTTGGTTTCTTATTGCGACCGCACCTACCTGGCCTTATTCCTTGCTAAATTACCTTGCATTGCATTGCTGCTTTTGTTCTCCTCCGGCCTCAGGTCTTCGTCCCCTGTGGTCTAGGTCTCGTTTCGGTCGAGTGTCGCTCCAATCCGAGCTTTCGTTCTCTTGCTCTTCTCCACACTAAAGTCCACACCCATTGCACCAAAGGCCACCACGTCCACTACCTTACCTTACTACTCCCACTACGAATACGCCCACCTCCGTACTGCCCACCTAACACGCCCACGCCGCTTTATTACTTCCTCTCTCCCTTTTCCCCCCCTGGTTTTACTTCTTCTCTTGATTCTTCTCTTGCGCAGCTTCGTCTTCTTGGAACCCTGTCTACGAGTTCCAGCTTAGATGCTGTTCCGTCTCGGTTCTTTCTCTTGAGACTCCTCTTTCTTCGACACTTGTCGACGCTCGTTCTGTCTGTATTACCTTCTTAATACTTTCTCTACTTGCTTCCCTCGGGTGCTCCTTTGAGCTCCCTCAACGCCAACGCGGTTATTTTCCTTCGACTATTCGCTACACTCGCTCTCTGCTACTTATACCTACGACATACCTCTTAAACCGCAGCTGTCGTCTTGGCTCACGATTCAATTCTCGACTCGCCCGAAGCTCTCTTTAAGATTCGATCCTCATATATACTCATATTCGACTTTCACAAGCATTTTGTCCGCTTCTTTCCTTTGGATACCTCACCTTGTAATTGTCGACTCTGGTCAGACTCACTCTGCATTCATATTTGCTTTTGCATTTAGGCTCTCGAGAGCTGCTTTCTCCCCCTTTATTCGACCTTCGGTACAACTGGCTCCAAGGGTTGATCTTCACTCATCACAAACAGGCTCATTTAGATACCTGTAATCCCAACCCTCACCGTTTTTCGACCGCTCGAAATTCGACAACCGCTCCGCCAACCCGTCACTCATCCTCACTTCGTGCCTTACTCAGGGCACGTTTAAATCCTTCACAACGGCTGTTCTCTCGCACGCTGGGCGGGACTCGCTTGTCCCCCCTCATCTCCTCGGCATGCAGGACCTCAACGGACCCGTGGGCCAGGGTGCCCCCAACGGCGGTGCTCCTGGAGCCCGCTTCGGACACGCTTCCAAGCCCTCCAACAGCGATACTGGTTTCTCCCATGGCGCCTTCAATTCCAATATCTCGGGCTTCGCTGATAGGCATCCCCGACGAGGCAACATCCCTTCCATCAACACTCAGCCCATGACCCAGCAGCCTTCGGCCAACGGGGACAGCATCGCGACCCCAGGTACTGCTTTCGATATGCAATTCACCCCATTGCTGCCGTCTCAGCTGCTACTTGGAAGCCCCTTCCAACCGGGTACCCCCGCTGCCTTTGCCAGCCCGCAGTTCCAGAGCCTTCCCGGATTCCAGCAGGCTCAGCAGCCTGGTAACAACCAACAGCAGAATGGAATCTCGAGCCCGGTTCAGCAGAACATTTCTCCCCAAACTTACCAAACCATGGTCTCTCCCTCGACCTATGGCGCCCCTCAGTTCTATCCACCTCAGTCCCCTACAGGTGGATTCAACATGCAAACCCCTCTTCCTCCTCAGTCTCCTGTTTCGATGGGATCCGGTGTCGTGACTGGTACCAGTCGCACAGTTTACCTGGGCAACATCCCGCCGGACACCACTGCTGAGGAGATTTTGGGCCATGTCAGAAGCGGTCAGATTGAGTCGGTCCGTCTCTTGCCGGACAAGAACTGTGCCTTCATCTCTTTCCTGGACGCCAGCTCAGCAACCCACTTCCATTCTGATGCCATCTTGAAGAAGCTCTGCATCAAAGGACAGGATATCAAGGTCGGTTGGGGCAAGCCTTCCCAGGTGCCGACTTCGGTAGCCCTGGCTGTTCAGCAATCCGGTGCTTCTCGCAACGTTTACCTCGGTAACCTTCCCGAGGAGATCGCCGAGGAAGAGTTGCGAGAGGATCTTGGAAAGTTTGGTGCCATTGACACAATCAAAATCGTCAGGGAGAAGAGCATTGCCTTTGTTCACTACCTGTCCATTGCGAATGCGATTAAAGCGGTTTCCCAACTTCCACAGGAGGCCAAGTGGCAGGCCCCTCGCCGTGTGTACTACGGCAAGGATCGTTGCGCTTACGTTTCAAAGACACAGCAGCAGAATGCCGCCCAGTATCTTGGCATCGCCCCTGGCTATGCGCATATGCTAACGGGAGCTGATCGTGATCTCATCTCAAATGCTCTCGCCCAGCAATCTGTTGCTGCTGCCGCCGTGGCGACCACCGCCGGAGGGATCAACAACCTGGGTAATAGAACCATCTACCTCGGCAACATTCACCCAGAGACCACCATTGAGGAGATTTGCAACGTAGTCAGAGGTGGTCTTCTTCACCATATTCGATACATCCCTGACAAGCACATCTGCTTTGTGACGTTCATTGACCCTACCGCGGCAGCTTCGTTCTACGCCCTTAGCAACCTTCAAGGTCTCATGATCCACAACCGGAGACTCAAGATCGGCTGGGGCAAGCATTCCGGAGCTTTGCCTCCTGCCATTGCATTGGCTGTCAGTGGCGGCGCATCACGCAACGTCTATGTTGGCAACCTGGACGAAACTTGGACCGAGGAACGACTAAGGCAAGACTTTTCTGAGTACGGCGAGATCGAGCTAGTGAACACGCTTCGTGAGAAGAGCTGTGCCTTCGTAAACTTCACGAACATTGCCAACGCTATTAAGGCTATCGAAGCCATCCGGGGCAAGGACGATTATAGGAAATTCAAGGTCAACTTTGGCAAGGATCGCTGCGGAAACCCCCCTCGGCAGCTTCAGCAGAGCCAATCTCCTCGTGGTGATGGGGTTACCTCTCCTCCGCCCAACGGCTCCCAGAACAGCGGTTCTCCCACCAACAGCAACACTCCTCAGCAGTCAGCGACCCTCTTCAATGCCAACAACAACCCTCTCACCATGTACCTCAATCAAGTCTCGCAGCAAGCTCACCAACAGCACCATCAACAACATCAGCAGATTGCTGCTCAGCAGAGTGCCTTGTTTGGCACTGCGCAGCCCTCTCCTAGTGAGCTTGGCTTGGACGTTCCTCAGCAGGTGCCCATGTCGGGTCACGGCCAATCTGCCAGCATCTCAAATGGCTACCCTGCCAACGCTGCTACTTCGGGAGCAACGACAATTGGTGGGCTCCTGGCCCCTGGACCTCGTGGTCAACACAATCGTGCCGTGAGTCTGCCTGTGCTCGCTCCTGGTTTTGAGAATGGTGGCAACAACTCTGGTGTTCCGAACGGCGAGGGCGAACGCCGCGGTCACCAATACCAGGCCAGCTTTGGTGGCATGGGATCCGGTTTTGGTCTGGCTATCCAGGGCGGCCTGAACGGTTGGGTTGAGGAAGAGGTTGCAAACTGAGAGACGAGTGCATCTCAGGAGTCGATTCTGCGCAGACGAGAAGAACGGGGAGAAATTGTCTAATTGTTGTAATTGTCAAACGGGTCTAGGTGCCTTGTCTATTCATGTTGGGTCTACACATGCCTCATTTCTTTGCTTCACCCCTTTTCTTGATAATTTTCTCTTTCGGTGTATGATGTTGGATCTGTTTTTATTTCAGGTATTCCCCTGTGCGAGATGTTTCGTCTTTGATTGGAGTGTTGTTGGGGCCATTTGATCCATGGCGGTCGTGGCCAGAACGGAGCGGCATGAGATGAGTTTGTGATTAATAAGTCCCCAGAGAGAAGGGGGCCTCACGGCTAAAGTGAAGGATGACGAGTGTTGATGAAAGGCAACACATGTGCTGGGTTCGGGAGGTATATTATATGCGTGTATGTCTATTGCGGAGTATGGTTAGGATACATAGGTAGGATATAGTGTTGAATTCAGATCAGCACCTCGAAGCGGGCTGTATATATATGTGGCACTATCGAAGTTGGGACATTGATCGTTTTGACTGTTTTTGTAAAAGGGATGAGAAATCTATTTACCGTGTAGCCCTTATAAAACATGCTTGATCATCATTAGGGTTGAAACTGCTCACCCAATGTGCCTGCAAACGGATGAATGTATGTATGCTCAAGGAGAATTCTATCCCGTCCAACAGCAAATCATTTTCATTAAACACCCTATACTCCCGATGATAGGAAACCAAAACAACGAACAGTATTTTCAATGCCGGGATCATCAGCTTTTTTTGTTGCTTCTCTCCTCGCTCAATACCCAGCCGGCTCAGGCTTTGAAGGGAAAGCTGGTTCCTTGATATTTGAGCGACATTCCTGTTTCCAGTTTTGCGGTGTGAATTTGTCCACTATGGCTTTGAACTCTTCCTGTGGGAGAAGGTCAGTACCAACACGAGGTCCATTACGCTGAATGAGGTCTTACCAGAGTACAAAAGGTTTCATCGCCCTCGAGATGCTTGCCTGCAGGTCTGCAACCAGGAATTGTCACGGGACGGTCGTTGTAGCGAAGACGGACATAGTAGCCACGGAGACGAGACTTTTCCGTCTCACTCAATTCGGTAGTCCTCTTACGGCCGATTCCGGGGGGTGGTGAGCCCGCGGTTGACGTGCCTGCGAGCCCGAAGAAGGACCAGAGTCCGCTAGGTTTTGGAGGTGCAACGACGGGCTGGTCTTTGTGGCGGAATAGCTCGACGGCGATGTGGCTCGTGAATGGGGGCCAGGCCTCAGTGTCGTACGCGCCGAGACTGGCCAGAGCTCCGGCAAGAGTGGTGTCGTGACAGCCACTCATGCCGAACCGAACGGGAGGCGTGGCACCCTTAGGCTTTGCGAGTTCATACTCTCCATCAGCGGTAGAGTGCTCAGCGCTGCCAACCATGCGGGCGACAACGTCGCCCAAAAGACCACCGATTCCCAAGGTTCGGTACTCCTGGCTCTCTGTGTATCCTGCATACCATTCCTCCACACCAATCTTCTCAATGATACGCTTGACTTCGGGGTCATAAAATTCCTCAGGAAGTCTCGTTAGGGGGCCGTGAGCGGCGGTCGCGTTGATGGTATCCATGAGACCGCTCAATCGGGGGCGTGAGTCCACAGCTACTCGTGGATTGTCCTCGGACATGAATTTGCCCAGCTTCTTGGTCAGAAAGGCCATGTCATCTGTATCATTCCATCGATCAGCGGCCCGTTGAGCAAAAGCTCGCGCGAGAACGGCAAAGCGCCGGCAATTGACATCGTTGGGGAAGAGCGTCTCGTCGGCTGGTGATCGGAGAAGAACAGTTGGGGGTGCCAAGTCTGCGGCGCGGGAAGATGGCGGGTACAAGCCGTGGAAGGTTTGTTGAAGGGAATCGAGAGCTCGCGGGATGGGTGTGGCGCGAAGGTAGATGGGAAAGCCATCGGTGAGGGTGGTGGGGAGAAAGCCAAGCTGGTCGACGTACAAGTGCCTCAGCCTCTGGCCAAGCTGCGTTGTGGTCTCACGGCCCCGATCGGTCAACATGCCCATGTCGCAAATGGCATCGAGCTCGCCAGCGGGACCAGAGGCTATAATGGCGGCATCGCTGTCTAACCCAAAGGTCTCGAGGCGGCGCTGCCATTCCAGGCTGCTGAGGGCATTGCCGTCGGGGGTCGGGTCGAGAATGACCGAGGAGAGGCGGCGGGCAGCTAAGCAGTATGGCCAGAAGGCGGGGAGACCGGTGTTGCGAAAACGGGCGGTGATGGGTGTCCGTTCGCCATGGCGCAGGAGGATCTGGACCTGCTGAAGGCGAAGCTGGAAAGGGTAGAGAGAGGAGAGCTCGGAATCCGAGTAAGGTGGTCTAGGGTTGAGAGTTGTCATGATGGATGCAAGTTAACAATGGTCTAGTTAGGAAAGTTGGTTCAATTCGTGATGCGAGGAGTTAAGCAGCTGGTTGGATGATTGATGGAAGACTCAATGAGCAAGGGAGTGACGGAGTAAAGAGCAACAGAACAGACTTGAAGCGGCAATAGTCGCTGAAGACGCCCAGACGGTGAGGACGGAAAGAATTGGCCCGTTCTGAAAGGAAGGAGCCTATGGCCTGAAGCTTGAAGCTTGAAGCTTGGAGGTCAAGGTGAAGATGCAAGTGGAGGCGGAGGTTGGGCCGATGACGGCAACCGTGTGGATGGAGAGTCCCGCTGTAACCGGGGCCGAGAAAGGCCGGAGCCGGGGGTTGCGAGTTGCAGGCAGGTTGCCCAATCCATTGCGAGTTGGGAGTTGAGGTTGAGAGTAGAAGCTTTTTGCTTGAAGGAGGTGATTATAGAGGCGTAGTTAATATGTGAGAGTTGACGACCAACCTATCGACGAGGAGAGACACTAAATACGAGGTACGAATATAATCGTGAATGGACAATGCAAAGCCAGGAGTAAGTACCCAGTTGATTTATAGGGAGGGAAGGTATTAGCTGGCAAGTGATTGGACAGTTTCTCGAGAAATGCATCGAGTTGGTCACTTGCACATTCAACGAACACGGAGTGATGTGCCTTCATGGTTCATGGCAGCCACAGAGCCAAGCACTTGGCTTATAACGCCCCAGGTCAACGATAGCTGAGTGCAAACCAACACCTCAATACTCCCGCAATACGGCCGATGTATGTCGTCCAACACACCATCAACGACGACCTCGAAACAGCTTGACCGACCAATCTCGGATCAAAACGGCCAGTTTGGACTATGTCCCGGTGTTTACGGAGTAATAGTATGATACTATGGTACGCATTCGTATGCCTTGTCCAGCGGGGCCAAGGAGAGACCCATTATCACATGCGTTTTCTATTGACATGTGCTTGATCTGATCAACCAAGCTGCACGTCGTAGAATGGCTGACATACTGGACACGATGGATTCTTTGTTCTGGAAATCAAATCGAAAATGAGGCTGTGTCGTCGAGGGCATGGTTCTCTCGTATTATGCGTATGGGTACAGTGAGGTGCTAAGGTGTGTATGTTCGCACTCAGGTACTTCTGTAATGTCATTAGCATCAGATATTAGCTCAACTGTCAGCAGCGCCAACTTGTAGCTGGCAATGAACGGCAATGCCACCTTGAATCTTCAAAGCTACCTACCCAATTCAGCTACAAGTAGGCGGCTAGTTTGCCGCCGTCAGCAGTCAGCTCCTATCCCCATACCGTCCCAACGTCCTTCCCTCGAGTAGATAGGTCAAAGGCCTTTCCTCCTTCCTTCCCTTATATACAGTACGGACTACGGAGTAGGTACCTCTTGCTGCGTCTTCATTGACCCAGTTCTTGCTGTTTTAGCCCGTACAATGACCTCATCGGGCAACTCAAGCCACCGTCGAACCAACCAGCGCTTCTGTATTTCAGCCCAAATCATTTTTTGATGGATGATGTCAGCAATTAGTTGGTTTATTACAGGAAACATGTTCAACGTGCAAGTGCGACTCCCGAACCATCAACTTCTCCGTACTTCGCCTCCATACCTCTCTCCATGTACTTTAATCACCTTTCAAAAACTGGTCTCGGCCAGTTATCCGAATTTCCTCACTTCCCTCCTCCTCCCCCTCCTCCTCCTCGCAATTGACCCATGTCCCGGGTGCTTCGGATCAGACACAACCCACTCATTTTCATCCGTACTCTTGTCGTCCATCACCGCGCGGGCTCAGGCTCGGGCTCCTCCCAAGACTCCACTGAATCATTGGGCCACCGAGGGTCTCTTCTACTCGACTATCCTCTTTAACCTGCCTTACGTATTCCGTATCCTCTTTGCCCGGCAACTTCACATTCTTATCTTGTCCCTACTTTGTAGCCTCTCTGACCAGCCCCATCCTTGCTAGGCTTGCCGAGGCATTGTCACTCCCACGCTTTCTCCATCACAACGACCACCTCGAATCGAAGCAGGCCCCTTACCTTTACTTAAACCTAGCCAACTCTCTTTGCCATGGCAGATCCTAACGTAGAGCCAACCAAGGCCCTGCAAGTTCCAGATCCAGATACCTTGGAAATGCAAGACGAGGACTCAATTATTCAGAACCAGGACGATGCCGAAGCAATTCTGCAGCTCGCTCTCAGTGCTCAGGCTCGACACTTGACGTCTCGAAATACACCAGCCGTCGAAAAAGTAGCTGCCTTGGATAAGAGAAGCGGAGGTGGCTTGTTCGACCTCCCCTCAGACCCAGACAGCGATTCAAACCAAGAGCCAACTCCCTTATCAGACACGACTCCAGAAGTTCCCCAGGCGCACCGACTGGGACCACTACCACCGGCCCAGCTGGCTCTCGATCCTTTACCCTCGCCGTGGCAGGCTCAGCCCAGGCCCTCTGCGTCAAAGACTACACCTGAGAATCGCCCTTCAAAAGGTGTGTTAGGATCGGCCTTTGGAACAACCCGGACCCGTTCCAGATCGACAGGCCAAGAGGCGTTGCGAAGAATTCAGAAGGCTCTTCCGTCTCTCACCCCCCCGTCACATCTGTTACCATCATTACCAAGCTCATTCTTCTCAAGTTTCACGGAAAAGACTACGACAGGTAACTTGAGTAAAGACGACCAATCTTCTTCTCCCACCAAAGTTCAATCCCCACGAAGCCCCTCAAGTTCGAATCTCCAGCGTCCACCGCTTCAACCAACTCGAGTAAAGGCCATCAGCCCTCACTCAGCCTCCAATGCTCCTGCGCGGCCCAAGGTGCTCCGTCGCGTAACTTCTGACGAGAGTATCCTCTACCATAGTCTCTCACGTGCCTCGTCCCTGGGCGACGACGATCAATTCCAGGATGTTCGTGAAATGGTCAATATTAGATTCATGGCTCTCAGGGACAGTCTCCCCGACGTGCCCAATTTCAAAATGCCCAGTCTGCCAAAGTTCTCTAACCAACCCAGGAAGTCATCGCTTTCCCTGCACACAGTGTATTCGACCGAAGTCTTGGGCCAGTCGTTCTCTTTTACGCGTGAAAACCTCGCGTCCCCAAAGGATCCTCTGGATCAAGTATTGGAAGACCTCACAGGAGACGTGGTCATTATGGGCGGATATCGAGGCTCCATATTGCGATCTGCCGAACCCCCTCACCAGCAAGTTTGGGCTCCCGTGAAGCTCGGTCTCAATATGCGCAAGGTAAATCTCGAGGTCGGACTCGAAGACGAGGATGAGACGAAGATGGAGGAGAGCATTATTCCTTCGGGGATGCTGACGCACATCGGTCCTATTGACATCTCGCGAAAGTTCATCAAAAAGCTCCAGTCAAGCGACAACGCACGATCGGGAAAACTGCGAGTGTGGGATTATGGTTATGACTGGCGTCTAAGTCCTCCCCTCCTCTCACGCAAGCTCCAGGAGTTTTTACAGACACTTCCTTCCAACAAACCGGGCGTCCCTGCAGAATCCCGCGGTGCTCTTGTTATTTCTCATAGCTTGGGGGGGCTTATTACCCGGCATGCTGTTAACCAACGTCCCGATCTATTCTCTGGCGTAAGTTCCCGACTATGCAAAACGTATTCCAGCCACATCTAACACATATGGCGCATGTATAGGTTCTATATGCCGGAACTCCGCAGCGGTGTGTCAACATTCTCAACCCTTTACGCCATGGAGATGTTGTCCTCTTCAACGAGAAGCTTCTCACAGCTCACGTCAACTTCTCTATCCGGACGTCGTTCGTCTTCTTACCGGAAGATGGGTTCTGCTTCGTTGACAAGAATACCGGCGAAGAATATCCTATTGACTTTTATGACGCGAACGAATGGGTAAAGTGGCATTTGAGCCCAGTCGTGGCGCCTACCCTCCCACCGTACAATCGTCCACACTCGAGCTCCTTTTCATCCAGGATTCCAAAATCTCTAAGAGCTCGAGCAGATAGTAAATCAGAGAAGCAGCCTCTTTCTCCTACTACGGCTAGCCGTAACCCCATTGCTCCCCAGCTCAACAATAACCACCACGCCGCTGCTCACGAGGAACCTGCTCCGTCAGACCCAGGACACCAACGTTACCTATCCTACCTGTCCAAAACCCTCGCTACCATCCGCAAATTCCGCTCCGAGTTGGCGCACTCCGCCTCCCACCAGGATACAAACGCCTATCCGCCTTTTGCGGTTCTGTACGGCAAGAGTATTCCCACTGTGTACGCCGCCCAGGTTACCAGTCGTGACGCCATCCGCTGTCAGGATGCCTACGATGATCTACTTTTCCGGGCGGGTGATGGCGTCGTTTTGGCCAAGGAGGCCATGTTACCGGAGGGGTATGCGGCTGTGCGAGGGGGAAGAGTTGCCACCGAGAGGGGACACATCACCATGCTCGGAGATATGCCTGCGATGGGGCGCGCTCTGGAGGCGTTGGTGAGGGGGAGGAAGAAAGGAATTGGCCTAGGAGTGCCGGGTGACAAGAAGTCAGATAGGTAGGAGACGAGAGAAATAAAGGAATTCAGACAATACAGGCGGTGCATGTCTATCCCCTTGGCAACCCCAAATTTGGTGTCGATCCCATCAAAAGTGCGATAAACGGCTTCATGAAGAGGACTACGGCATTGACACACGAGTTCAAGTGGTAAATGTAAACCACGAACAATTGGGACGACATGAGAAAGATGAAAACGACGCAACGAGAAACGAGTTATAGCATGTAGAATTACGGAAACGTAGCAGAACCCCTTTTTGTTCATGATTGTATAGTAGAAGTATTGTACAGCATACAATAAAAGCACACGATAACTTTAGGAGTTCCAGAAGGCCAGAGCCTCTAAATCCTATTCCAATCCTTCGTTTCCTCTTCTTTACCATTCATTCATCCTTTTATGATACCACCATTATATCCTCGCGTAAAAAAAGCACATAGAGCCGGTTCGCCTAGCCGCAAAGACGTTATTAAACGCACAGCCGTTTTGTTTCTCGCTTCAATGCGCAACGCCAAACCGTCCCACCGCCCATCGCTCGATTCGAAATCATGTCTCTGACATGATGGACCACATGGCGTATAATTGTGTGGTCGACAACCAGATACCCGGGTTCAAATGTCCTTCGGAGTATCGGGGCCGGGCTCGACATTTAATTGAGATTGCATAGTGTTATGGGCAAAGCTCGAGGTGACTTGAACTTGTCGGCCAAAAGGGTCGTGGTGAAGCTAAACATGGGACCGATAGGTCGGACCGTTTTCCCTCGTACCCCATTTGGTCGATTGGCTTTGCAAGAGACCTAGAAGTCTCTATATAAGTGGGATAAGACCGTGGGCAAAAAAGGGACAGCATCAGAGAATGTGCTCAGTCCCAATAATACGTGTGTAGGAAATAGAAAACTCGTCCTCAACAATGGTACCAGCTCTCAAGGCTGGGGAAAGATGCTCAGAGGCAAGATCCTCCATCGCGGAGGGGTCCAGTCGGGAGTCTGCTCACACAATGTCGCAACAGCCGTCTGGATCTGGTGAGCCATGCGAACGTAGACCATGGTAGGCTCCAGGCCTTCGGACCACAAGGGCTCGAACTTGTCCTCGTCACGGGGCACAAAGATGACCTCCTGCAGACCTGGCATTCGGACCTGAAGACGACGGAGCAGCTCAACTGTCATGCTCGAGGCTGTCATGGAGCGGTACGTGGAGTCGACCCAGAAAAGGGTATCGTTAATGGCAAGGCGGCGTACGGCGGCGAGCTCGCTGGGGTCGCACATGGACATGGCCGTGTTGAACTGCGAATCGGCCATCATGTAGCCCTTGCGCGGACCAAAGTACAGGATATCGTGGACAGGGTTAAAGAAGACTTGGCCAGGGCCGCGGGCAAAACCGAATTGCAGGCGGTAGTGCTTCATCGCTTCAGCGCGGGACTCGGAGCAGACGTGAAGGTTGACTGGTGCGGGGGCCGAAGAAGTACAGCCAGTGACGAGGGCGAGGCCTGATTCCGAGGGGTCTGATGGACATGACCAGTTGGAGCCGCAGCGAACGGGAACGAGGCGAGTTGAGGGGAGATTGTAGTTCCAAATCTTTAAGCGAAGCTCAGTAGGAAGCTTGGAAAAGAGATGCTGCAATATGAGGGAGAAGAAAATGCGAGGTCAGTAACAGTTGCTGCGTGCATCTTGTGTCTAAGTTAGATGCGGGTGATCGACAAAGCTAAGACTCACAAAGGTGGGCATGTCTGATGACTGCGGCGGGGAGTTGTTCATGGTTGACAACATGGTTGAAGATTAGGTATTGAGATGATGCCGAATTGGATTATTATATAGGTAGGTAATCGACTGACGAAGAAGAGGAGGAGGAGGGGGGGAGTTGGAAGAGAGTTGGAGGAATGGGAGGGCAGGAGGAGGGGGGGCGGACCGAGACGTAGTAGGAAGGAAGGTGGGCGTGTCAATAAATAAAGACAAGGCAAGCGAGGGGGAGGGGGGGATTTTGGGGATGGGATTGTGGAGGGAAGGAGGGACCGTCAGATATATAAAGCAATTGAAGCACAATGCTAGATCGAGAAAACAAGAGAGAGAACCAGAGAACCACCTTAAGGTTTGTAGGTGGTAACGGGACCAGAAAAAACGACGGATTGGGAGGGATCAACACACCAAGGAGATTGTGAGAGAGAGAAGTACGGAGTAGTTTTTAGCGGAGTGGAGGAGGGGGAGGCTGACGGAAACTAATTTAAATGCAGCCAAAGCAAGGACGCATGTGAGTATAAGTAATCAGGAATTCAAAAAAAGAAGAAAGCCTTGTTTGTCTACGGATACCTTGCGTCTACCCTCGTACGCAGCTACGGAGCATGTACCAGTTAATTGGACCGCACATGGCATTGGCACCGCTTCTCCATCTGCATGGGGACGGTTGTATTCGTACGGGGGGAACGTCGGGCTCTGCTTCTCCATGTCTCCTCCTCCCTCACTCCCTCACTCCCTCTTTTCCTGTCTCTCTTGTCCGTCTGTCTGTTCAGTCCGTCTCCGTCTCCGTAGGACTCGTTGGCAAGCGAAGCCAAGCCCCCAAGCCCCCAAGCCCAAGTCCACGCCCCAAAAGCCACAAGGGAAAATGCAAATCCCGTGTAAGTTGCCGGGGCCGAAACCCAGTTTCTTCTTCAGGTCGAGACTCGACGCCCAGGAAACAAATTCTCAGATTCGGGCCCGAGGGCGACACACCCACGGTCCCAATCAATGACACAGGTGACAAAACAAGAGACGTGAACCGACTGCTTGGGTCGGAGAGCCGGGGGGTCGGGCGCGTTATCGTCCAGGTTCAGTTCTGTTAAGCCGCTCTAAGCCTAGCATGAGCAGCCCAAGTTCAGGGATGTGTTGAAGGGGGTGTATGCGTGTGTCTGTGTGTGCGCGCCGCCTCCTCCTCTCCTCGTCTCTATCCGTAGGCCATCATTGCTCCCTTGTCGCTTTCCCTTGCTTTCGTTTCTTTTTATTCTCCTTATTCATTGGCGTTTTTGGTCTCATTGTTGGTTGGCATTCGACGGTGGCTGAACAGGGGGGTCACGTCCATCCCATCCACAAGGATCGCCCTGCCTGCACGACAGCTTTCGCATTTGCGCCCAATTGCCCACTCATCCAAGCCATGACATACCTTGCCGCATGCTGCGCTAAGTAAGGTACTTGGGGGATGTGCTGTAGATGTACGAATACGTACATAGCTTGATAGCATCTTGTGCTGCTTGAGCCCCATGCGCCGCGATCCCTCTGTGGACTACTCTGTACGGACCGTGGAGGAACCGGGATGAGCCTCGACCGCCTGCAGAGACATTCATTCTTCTTGTCCAAACTACAGAATCCTCTCGTATTCACTCATCTCTCCAGAAGGAAGAAGAGTGTCGTAGAAGAGTGTCGTACTGTAGTGATGTGTCCAACTAGTTAGATGGGGTCAAGGCCGCCTGCGTTGACAAGGGTCTCTTGATCCTGACAAAGTCCATCTTTGAACGAGATACAGAGCCAAGCATGGGTCTCGGAGGTACGACTCCAGCCCTGTCTCATTGAGCTTTTGGGGGTCAGGATCTGCGACGCCTTGTCATGTAATGCATGTCGTGAATAACCTTTTGCCGCAAAAAGACCAGCTTTTTGACTCGATCCAGAAGGCTCGGCAAACCGCATACATGGCGTTTGATGGCACCCTCTCAACTCGTCGACTCCCTCTTTGTTGACACATCAGCCACACAAAACATGTCTCCATGCGGGGGGGCGTGTAAGTCGGGAACTGAAAGGCTCGTCCTTCCCTCGACAAGCCTCGACGAGGACCAACAACAACCAACGAGGACCGACGAGGACCAACGAGGACCAACAAAGGACCGACACTCACCCAGTCGCAACAACCCTTGGCCATGATCAGCACGAGGCCCGAGACATGGTTGTGCTAGGCTGCGGGATGAGGATGCCACGGACGGGGGTGGAGTGCCAGCCCAAGTCCGTCTTCTCCGCTACTACTGTAGTCGCTCGCTTGCGTGTGGGACGCCCAGATACCAGCTCTCCACATGCCGTCCAGCTGGACATGGTCTAGATGGACGATATTTCACATCAAAAGACCGAAATCTTCCCCTTTCCAATCTAGGCCCTTCGCTGTTGCCGAAGAGGGCTTCGAGCTTCGCATTGTTGCAACTCCGGTCCGTACTTGGGAAAGAGTCTCCATGTGTTGGTTGACCATTCATCCCCTTTCGGCGAGCGAGAGAATCCGTCATCGACCAAGGGAAGCAGTGGAAACACGGTCTCGGCGACGCGGAAGAGGCAAGACGGGGCAAACACTTAGCAACATGTCAAAGGTCGCCGACCCCAGCGGGTACCAAACCCGGAAGCAAGTTCAGCATGCCGTCGTAGAGCAACTATCCCGTAGGCCGTGCGGATCAACCATCTGCAGGACATCGAAACTGCATTAGGACCCCTTCGGGCCGCCCAGGAACCGTTGTCGTAGTTTCGCCATTGTCTTTTGTCTTTCTCGTCAGTTGCCGCGAGACACAAAACTCTGCACCCGCCTACATTCATTCCTAGCGCACAGCATCAGTCCGCCTCCCAACCAACCCCCTCCTGAGTCCGGCCTGCTCCCAAAGGTTCCCGTGGTTGTGGGGATTCCGTCGCGGGTTGACGGAAGTGGTGGATTGTATCCGTACCATTGTACGAAGTCCTGCAGCTGCAGTCCTTTGCCTTGCGTGTAACGGTCCGGGGCAGACAGGCGCAGAGGCGGCCCTCTCAGCGGCGCCCTGAGTCGTCATTGGGTTTTCTTTTTTTCCCCCAAGATCATCGTCCACTGGTGATGTCTTTTATGTAACATCCCCTTCGCTTCGCTGCAACATTGAGCGTCCTCTCGGATGAATTGGCCCAAAGTGCAATGCATTGGTGAGCATGGCAGATGGTCAAGTACCGGCTCCGATCCCGGTTGTGCATTTGGAATACGGATACAACCTCGGCCGGGGACTCCATGTCCTATCCCACGGTACCAAAACTTGGTTCATACCTGAGCATTGCCGCCTCATCCATCCCTTCAACCCTTGTCGCGTTTGCAGCCTCACTGCCCATCCTTCATCCATCCCTTGTCCTGCCTCCTGTTCGGCTCTGCCACTTTGCGCTCAATGCTGACTCGGCCGGCATCGCCTGGGCGGACGCCGTCTTGCGCAAAGAGCAGGCAACACCGATTGTCGATCATCCGGGGGCGCTTTGGCCGGCTGGCGGTACCATTGTTTGCATTCGAGCTCAACGCTCGAGCCACGACAGACAAGCTAAAGCGGCATACCAAGCCTGACTCCCTTTGCTCGCGGTGCCGGCCGTACGTACGCCGTAGAAAGGATCCTGACAATGGCACTATCATACATAGGTAGGTATTCGTAATACGCCTTGCCTCTGGACCCTCCGGCGAACTTGACAGCTCCGAATTGTCCGAGTCTAGTCAGCTCCCCGGCCGTCACTCTCCTGCTGCAGAATGCCTAACCCTGAATAGCAAACCGTTCATGCGTACGGATACTCCGTACGGAGTGATGGTACCTATGTACATAGCATATCCCCAAGATTTGGGCTTGGACTTGCGCTCACCCATGTCAGGCAGGATCAAACCGCAAAAGCAAGACGGAAGACCTCATCTCGGGTACTTGCTTGGGAAACAACACAATCTTAACCAGAGCCCTGTTCTGTATCCGCAAAGCTGAATGAGGTTGCATCGAGTATTGATCCATCAAAGTCAAGAGTTGCCAGGATGAGGGAGACTTGCCGAAGAATTTCGGGCCCCACTGAAAACTGTCAATCTGGTACGTACCGGACCCTTGTGTGCTTGAGTGCCACAGTGCCACAGTGCCACAGCCTTCGTTCAGCCAGCAAGCCATCCCTAGCACCTGCTCCTTCCACTGCCAAAAGCCACCTTATCACGTGCTTATATACGTGACCTTTCATGTGACTCGCTCGCGACATCCCCGCTTCATCCATGAGCTCGAATGCGACGCTGTATCTAGATGCACAAATGTATGAAGCGCCGCTATTCCGCATCACAGGCCAAACAACAGCCAGCGTCTGGGGAAGCGCTCAATGGCTTGCTGCAGTATGCGAGCCCCTTCTTCTCCATTTCCTCCACCAACAGGATGCTGTCAGCCAACATAGCCGCCGTGTCGACATTTTGCTAACGGGCCGCGGGTGGGTTACATTCACTTCTGGAGACTCCCCAGCGTATCATGATTGGACATGGCACTCTTTAAGCGCCCAGCGCAACACCCTCGCGACGAACTCGTCCCAGGTCTTGGCCAATCCAGATCTCGCCAGGATGCAGATCTCGAAACTACTCAAGACTCCAATCTTGATCACTATCAATCCTCGTCCCGCATTTAGAATAACGCGCCTATCATGCATAGGCGCTTCGTTGAATGGTGATGCACATGGCTCACCATTGGCCAGCTTGAGTGCCGTTGTTGATGTGAGAAAGGGAGTTCCTTGCCAAGCGGCTACAGATATTTCCCCAAACTCGTTTGAAGCTTACACACATAGTATATCTACGCTGCCCGTCCCGCGTAAACGAGGTTTGGCAACCACCTCAAGTCTCGTTTCCTTTACGACTGACGTTTCCGTTCCTTGTTGCCTTAATTGTCATTGAGCGTTTCTCTTTACCTCCCGGAGAGGCTTTCGTTTCTTCTTAGTCTCACTTCCTCGAGCCGTTTCGTCCCCATTCCTTAATACCTCCCTTACATACCTCACACTCGGGCGCCATGTCTTTCTCTGGTCCCAAGACCGAGGTCTCCGCCTCCAACTTTGACGTGGACGAAGAAGTTCGCCTAGACTCCAAGATCCGAACCTTCCGTCTTGTGGACGGTGCTAGGCTCGGTCTGACGGCGTTGGCTTTGGCCTCCGGTGTGACCATCTTGGGCGTCGCGGCCAACTCCATCTCGATCTACAATGCCACTCATGTCGAGGATGACTATCTGCTTGCCTTGTGGCCGGCAAACATGGACCTTCGGCCAACAGTGGCTTTGATCGTGTGCAGCGCTATTGTTGTCGTGGCCAATGTCGTCTCGTTGATTACCAGCAAGACCCAACTTGTAAGCTTGAAGCCTCCGCTACTAGCCTTATCCGTAACGGAAGCTAACAACGATCTCTCAGGCGCGAGGCCGTGTTGCCGTCCACATGGTGCTCTCCCTCGTGGCACCCATCTTTGGGTTTATTGCCGCCCTAGTCGCCATGGTCTTCTTCTACGCCGTTAACGCATCGACCGAGGACGACTCGTTCCAGAGTTGGACATGCCGTTGGAAGGATGTTGCCATGATGACCCAGCCACACTTTGGGACCTTGTGCCAGCAGAGCAAAGCTGGATTGGGCCTGACGGTGCTACTAGTCCCCCTTGAGGCCCTCGTTCTGTCCTTGGCGGGCTACCAGGCCTTCCTTCAGAGGCAACTCAACAACGCCACACCTCAGCGGGAACGCAAGACACGTCAAAACACTGACATGTCTTAGAGCGCGGGGGGAAGTGAACCCGAGGACCTGGGTCGAGGTCCGGCCCCAGCTGGGCGGGCGCATGAACTGCACAGTACCTTACTAGATGCTGACGAAATCGTTCTCTTCCCGCGCTGACACTTGGGAGCGAGGAGTGGGGGATAATGGGGATGTGGACGGCAGAGAGGATAGTGTCCCAAGTTTCCTTGGGCCCAGACTCTCTACGCTTGGCTAGGCACGGAGTATTGAATGGTTCTTTTTGGATGTGGGCTTGATGGAGCGGGCGGGATTTTGCTTTTGTTTGCGCTGCAAGGTCTGGGCTCTTGGGATTCTGATATGTCATATTTTCTTCTCCATGGAAATTGCGGTGCTCCTCTCGTACCTTCAGCTCCTTTTGCCAGGTTTCCGAGACAATGTCATAAAGAAGTCCGGAGCTTTGTGTCTCGGCCGTGACTGGACGGTGGACGGTGACTAGACAGTAGCGCGATCCATCATTCCGTCCAGCTGGGTCTAATGATCATGTCATTGTCAAATTTGTCACTGTAAATAGGCTCATTTATTGAGACATGAGGCGATCCACCTCGGATGCAACCACGAGGACGAGTAGGGTACCGTTAGCATTCCTCGTTTACAGCATTCGACCAGAGCTGAAAAAGCTGCCAAGAGAGTAATTAACAGACGTATCATTTCGATGGTTTCTTTTGGTTGGGTTAGGAAATTACCAGGTGAGAGCAGGGAGCAGGGAGCAAGTTGCCAGGGTGGGTTGGCTGGCGAATGACGAGGAAGAGTCGCACTCGATATGCGAGATGGCGGACCGGATTGTTGGGACAAAATGTGAGATTTGGTGGTTTACTGCGAGTCATCAATGGGTGCTGGCAGCACCAGTTCCGAGGACTCGGGAATGAGTTAGTAGGGGGGGGAGGGGGATAAAATGACGAGTAATAAGGTGGTCGACGGTTGACCCGAAGACCGTCGAGAAAGTCCATTGACGTGAACTGCTCCACAGGGTCAGGAGGACAACCGCAACTCGTAGGCGGGATATCAAACATGGATTGTCACGCAGGTACTGTAGATTGTTTGCCAGGTACTTGAAAAAAAAAATCATTATTCCTTTCTCTTCCCCCTCGTGTTGTTTCCATGTCCCACGTCCACGTTACATGAAAAAACGTCACGCCAAGATGGATTTGCCCAGCAGAGACATTGTAAACGAAGTAGTGCAGCGCAGCACGGGAACGCTTTGGTTCGGCTTCATGCGACTCTTGCTTGTTGGCCACTTCTCCCACCGTGCCCATTGCTCTCTTTCCCTCCTTCTCATGTGATTTCTGCTTCCTGCTCGCATCATTGCAGCCGTGCGGGAGAAGGAGCAAACATTCATGAGGCACCCGTTCCCGAAGTGTGAGAGAATCGCCGAGTTTGGTCTTGGTGTAACCAAACTGCGGGAGTTTGCTTACCCCCAAAGACGACGTCAGTTTGGTTCGAGGTCGCGACGAATGTACACGTAGTCCTTTGCTATTTGTGCCAATGTATCATCGATATTGGTGGGCTCTGCTTTTTCGTCCGATGTCTTGACCGTTGTGTACGAGGGGAGTTGTTTCTTGGTCCTCGGGCCCCGTGTCTACTCCTTGCATTGATTCACGAACGACGCAAATTATTTGGCTGAATGCCGACTCTGTATGGGTTTTTCTGGTTTTTCTGGTCTTGCATTACCTCCATCTTCACCCCAACTTCATTATTAATCGAATACCTCGGCGAGTTCAGACGAGTCATCTACACTGACCAATCCCACGTTCCAATCAGCCTCATCTGGATGTCATCGCATAGCCCTCCATGAACGACCCGTCAGATCCCCCACGCCAGTCCTCGAACTCAACAGACATGAAAAGGTCGGCCGAAGAGCAGCTCTCCCGTCCCCCGGTGCCCGCCAAGATGTCGTCGTCGCCGGAGCGCAGAGCAAAGCACAAGATAAACAAGCCGAACCTGGAACCCGTCATCGAGACCGCTCAGAGGCTGCTCAGGGACATTCGGACTCCGCCGCCTGTCGAGGGGAGGAGGGTCAGGAGGGCGGCGTCGAAGCCGGAGATGGGGAGGCAGCGCACTCCGAATCTGGAGGAGGCGCTTTCGTCGAGGGAGATTGACTTGCTGGGCGACCTTGTGCGCAGCGAAGCCCTGGTCGTGGCCGAGGTCAAGACGAATGTTATTGTAAGTCGCAACTAGGGGAGGAGCACGCCACTACCGTTTTGTTGTAAGTAATCAAGGATCTGACGGCTGAGCATTAGGTCCACGACGAGTACACATTCGTCAAGGAGCTCTCGCAGCACCTGGCAGTCCGCTACCACCGCCAGGTAGGCTCCGTCGTCGTCACCCTCCAGCACAGCGGGTGCATCTTCTTTGGCGGCTCGTGCGACCCGTCGTACGTGATGACGGTCGAGGCGCTCTCGAACCTGGTGCAGACGGCCACCAACAAGCGCAACGTCGCGCTGCTTCAGCAGCACATGGAGCAGGCCCTGGGGGTGCCGCCGTCGAGGGGGTACTGCCGGTTCGTCCCCGTCGCCGAGGAGTGCTCGGGGTGGAAGGGGAGGACGGTGGCGAGCCAGGTTGCGGAGGTGTCTGCGGGACGGATACTCCAGGAGAGTCAGGTGAAGAGACCGAGGGAGCCTACCAAGGTTTGTATCATGTAATGTAATTGATCTGGGAGTGCGCCTTGGTAGCTGACCTGAAATTATAGGGCTCTACGAGCGAGAAGCCAACACCGTCGGGACACAAGTCAGCATCGCCTAAGAGGAGACCAGCAACCACCGATGTATGTGAGTCCAACAGTAATGAAATACACCCGGGTACTTCACCGGAATATGGACTAAGCTCTCGAGCTTCGGGCGGAGATGCTTCCAAGCCAAAGGGGCTGAGGAGGAGGAAGAGCTTCATGCATAGCCTATTTACGAGGTCATTTACCCGGTCTGGGGATGCAGAGGGGACTCGTACGTAGCAGTGAAGGTTTATGGTGTAGCAGTCAAGGGATATATAACTCTTCTTCTTTGGGCTTTGGAGGAGTTCAACGACGCAACTGCTGCTTTTCTTTCTCTTGTGACGATAGGACGAGGAGTTGAGCCAAGTCTCGATACGCTTGGCTGGAATACAGGTAACACAGGTGTCTCTTTTGGCTTTTGGTCGCCCAAGTAAGCGATAAATATAATCAACGAGAGATTTTGTTGGAGCCCTCGTAGGTGAGGTATTCTTGCGTTTGGTCTTTGCAGTTGGAGTTGCGTTGCTCTAGGGTAGGGGCAGATATCACGATGGTTGCATCCAGGTGGTTTAAGCAGCCCTCGATATTGGTTAAATCCAGAGGGGAAAATCCATGATCCGTAAATCTAGGGTTCTCGCGACAGTAGACTACTCTCTTTGAGAAGGGGCAGAAGTTGGAATCTCTTGTGAGTTCCTGGTTCATACATGTCTCGACATGGCAACCAGCTGCAACCATCACAAATCTAAACATCATGAGACAATAAACGACTATTTTAAACCCCTCCAACTCATTACGAATAACCAAATTCGGATACTTGCTTCTCTCAATCATGATGAGATATTCCCTTGATCTCATGCAATCCAATTCCCCCTTACTCGGTCCGTACCCAAGTTAACTTGTCAACTTCCAGTGCCCTGTCCGAGCTCGGGACTTGGGTCCCTCCCCCCGGCGGAACCAGAATTAGGGGGGCCATCCTCTGTAAAGGGCCGTTTACGGTGGACGGAATAGCGGACTGGCCGCCCGGGAAAACCCACTGAAACGTTGGCCTGTTCTTCAGTTGACGGATTGACCGCCCCGGGCTAGAAGTGGCCCGTCCAGGTTGTTTTCGCGGGGGAGGAAGGCGCGCACACTTTCGCACTCGACAAATCAAAGCTCTCGAAGCTTGGTTTCAACCTCTTTTTCCATTCCCCGCCTCCAATCCCATCATCAGCCATCCACCACACATTTTCCTCTGGCTTCCTCTAGCTCACAGCGACGCTTTCAGAGGGGAAAAAGAAAAGAAGAAGAGAAAAAGGATGCTAAAACACCAATAACAAAGGCCACATATACCGACCTCAGCCCCCTCCCTCCTCCGCGGTACCAGCTCCCGTAGACAAGACTGTCATTGGCCCATTCGCGCCACCGTATCGCCGACTCTTCCAGCCCATTGCACTCAGCCCTTTGCACCTAGGGCCGCCGCGGCGTTCAGCTGATCCATCGGCCGTCCGTCTCTCAGCAGAACAAAGCAAAAGCAGACCAGACCAGACCAGAGCAAAGCAAAGCAAACACGAGCCATCACACTCTCACCCTGTTCTCGTCCCTTCTCTCCTCTCTTCAGCTCGTCTCCGGCCGGTGCCACCACTTGGATGACGCGCCGAGCATCCCCCCTACGCTCCCAAGCCCGTCTCTATCCTCACCTATCGGCCGCTTCCCGGGCTTAGCTGCTGTGCTGTCTGTCCTCGACCCAGATCCCAGAAGCGATTGGGATTTTTGACAAAGAATCATGGAGGTAAGAATGCTTTCTTTTTTGTGTATTTCGCCTACTTGCAGCCCTCCCGTCATTTTAGTTTCAGGTCTTGCTTGCTTTTCTTATCTTACTTGGTCATTTATTTATTTATTTCCTTTTTTTCTTCTTTTCTTTTGGATCGTCTCGGCCCTTCTTCCCCCAATCGTCGTGTCGC
Organism: Rugonectria rugulosa; assembly: GCA_023509875.1. Taxonomy (NCBI): domain Eukaryota; kingdom Fungi; phylum Ascomycota; class Sordariomycetes; order Hypocreales; family Nectriaceae; genus Rugonectria; species Rugonectria rugulosa. Next base: position 30,365 of record JALNIO010000389.1, read on the forward strand.
TCGAGTGGGCGTGGTCGGTGCAGGCTGAGTGAACGACTGAGCGAGTGAGTGGATGAGTGAGTGAGTGAGAGAGAGTGTGCGTGCGAGTGTTTGTGTGTGTGACGCCACCAAACAAAAGGGATATTCATGCATCTTCTCAAGGGCAGCCATGACGACGGGCTCCCGGAGCTTCGGGGAGCTACAGCCATGGCGGAAGACTGGAAAACCAAGCGACTGGTCCGGGATCCTAAGCCGATGAATTTGGCGTGTACAATGTACCACAGACAACCCTGCCAATCTCAACCCATGACGTTTCCTTCCCAGCCGCCGTTTTGACCCCTTGATCTCGTTTGTTGCTCCCTCGGAGTCCCTCCGGCTCATGGCCGAGGCGGGCGGCGGCGATGGGCGACCGGCTACCTGCCTGCTTGACTGGTTGACTGGTTGACTCACTGAGCGGTCATGGCGTTGCCATTGGGATTGGGATCGGGATTGGGCTGCGCTGCGCTGCCTACGCTGCCTAGGTACGCTGCCTGTGCTGGGCTTGAGAATGAGCCTGTGTCACCCCGACCAAGGGAGCTGGCTTTATTATATCTTCCCCTGTGGCCCGTGGCCTGTTTGCTCGCCCATGCTGCTTCATCGCCCAAGACCCAAGACCCAAAACCCAAGGGCCCAAGACGTCAAAGCCCAAGCGAGGCGAGGGACAAGAGCGCCCCGATAGCGATAGCCACAGGAGAAGCACCCAAGAACCCAAGCACCCGACGCGACAACGTGGACTGCTTCGCCTGGAACCTTGAGAGCCTGCCTGACACAAACGCCCTCTGCCGCAGCCTCGCCTAAGCCACTCGTCATTAGACGAGACACGCCCGACCGCTGCACGTTTTGGACGGGCATCAACGACGCCAAAGCGACTGCATCCCTCACAGGAGACGGTTGACGACATCGGCTAACTGCAGTGGGATGACTCTGTACGATAAGCAATGGTATCGCATTGTTCACGCTCGTGGCTAAGCAGGACCAGTGCGCGGAATCCCAGGTGACAAAACACCCAAGTCAAGCCGAGTTAAAGCAAAGAAAAGCAAAGCAAAGCAAGACAAGACAAGACAGGTATGCTTTTTCTCGAGTGAGATGAGCTCAGAAGCAGAGAGCGAGAGGCTTCGAATTTGCACCCTCGTCTGTCGCTGTCAGAACTTGAGACTGCCTCTCTCCCATCACCGAACCAGACACCGACCTCCATGATCATCCCGGACCACACATCACAAAAGCAGTTGTAAACTCCTCATTCTACCTCATCCTAGCATACGCACTCCTCGCTCAACACCATGTCTTTCAATCCGCACATTAGAGATTTATCTGCACCCTCCCCAGGGGAGGATGATAATCTGTTACATCGTGTCGCATCTACCGATTCGAGTACAGCAAAGCTAAGACTTCAATCTATATTTGAACAGTCACGTACAGGAGCCCCCAAGAAAGAAGCCCCAAAGCCGGCCGATGGCGTCAACAACACGGGCGTCCCGGCAAAAGGTAAACCCAGATTGTTGCTCATGGGCCAACGGCGGTATGGATACGAAGAACTCCTCTTGACGGGTTAGAAAGTTGCTGACAACTGTTTTAGAAGCGGAAAGTCGTCCATCTCAAGTGTAGTCTTCCACAAGCTCCCGCCGAATGAGACTCTGTTCCTGGAATCGACAGCTCGCATTCAGAAGGATTCTATGGCGTTAGAGCACCCTATTCCTCAATCTCCCTTGTGCTCGCGCTGACATCTGTTGCAGATCATTCATGGACTTCCAGGTTTGGGACTTTCCAGGCCAGATTGACATATTTGAGAACCCGGGCTTCGACATGGAGGCCATCTTTGGCGAGATCGGTGCCCTCATCTGGGTCATCGACGCCCAGGATGACTATCTCGAGGCCGTCATGCGCTTAAACACCACCATCCTGGCCCTTCAGCGCCTGTACCCAAACATCAACATCGAGGTCTTCATTCACAAGGTCGACGGCCTCTCAGACGACTACAAACTCGACATCCAGCGCGACATCACCATCCGCATCCAGGACGAACTCTCCGACCATGGCTTCGAGAACGCCCCGGTCACCTTCCACCTCACCTCCATCTACAACCACTCCATCTTCGAGGCCTTCTCCAAGGTCATCCAGAAGCTCATCCCCCGCCTGGGAACCCTCGAGTCCATGCTCACCAACCTGTGCCGCACCTGCCGCTTCGAAAAGGCCTACCTCTTCGACGTGCTGTCCAAGATTTACATTGCCACCGACAGCGCCACGGCCGACATGGCCAGCTACGAAATCTGCAGCGACTACATCGACGTCATCATCGACATCACAGAGGTGTACGGCACGTGGCAGCGCAGCGACGACTGCCGCCGCCGCCTCGAGGGGGAGCCCTGGGGCGCGCCCCTCGAGGACCAGGTCGGCTGCACCACGGCCGAGAGCTGCCTGGTCCTGCACGACAGCAACAAGCCCATCATGCTGCGCGAGGTGGACCGCTACCTCGCCCTCGTCGCCATCATGAAGGAGGACTCGTACAACAACATGCCCCTCGTCAACATGAACGTCGAGGCCGTCGTCGAGGGCCTGACTGAGTTCTTTGACATTACGAAGCCAAGGCAAGGGTGATGGGGCGTTGGGAAAGAGGAGGGAACCTTTTTTGATACTAGGAGTGGTTTTACTGTCTTGATGTATTAATATGTTTATGGGCGCCATGAATGAACACTTAAATTTTGTCCTTTGATTTTAACTACCTTCTTGCCAACCTTGCTAACCTTGAAATGTCTAAAACTGTCTTGCCCCCTGTCACGCCTCGGGGGCTGGTAGCTGATACGTTCGCAATGTGGTACCGTTGCCTTCGAGCAAGCAGATCCTTGCAGGCACCTCTCCTCTGATGTCGCTCCTGTCGTGAACCTCCATTCGTACTGGCCGCAGAACAGGCGTTTCTGGAAATGAATACACGGCAAGGTTTTCAATGGAGATGCGGCTCATTTCACTGGGTTTGGCGGGATCGTACGGGCCGTAGGAGAGCCTGTCTGGTTGGATCGGGACGTAGAGCACCTTGGGTACGCTGTCTAATGAGAAAAAAAAAAGTCAGATCTGAAGAGAAGTGCGGGAGGCAAAGTGACTAACCTTCAGTCTTGTACAGAACAACGAGGGTTTTGTCGTTGAGGAATTTGAAGTTGATGAGAGTTTGGGAGCCAAGGTTAATACAGCATGCTGTCAAGGCATGATTGCTGCTGATGCCTTTGGTAATGCCCACGCCAGCGCAGAAGATGTAAACTGGCCGTGTTAGTGCTACTATACGTGGAATCAGGGGAGTAGACGCACCTTGGTTGTTCGTCTCCTTGGATGACAGTGCTGTTACCACATTCACTTCTGGATTCCGAGGAACCGTCGACTCCGGAGCTGCCTTGCCCTTTATGGTGCACATTTGAACGTCTATTTTGTCGATGGCATGACCGATAGACAACTTGATAGGATCGCCAAACCGAACGCTTCTCTTCTTCGCGTCGGCAGTACTCGTAAAGATTCTGTTACACCACATGTCCATGTATTTGACCAAGAACTCGACCTTTGGAAGAGCCTTCATGTGGCCTTGCCTATTCTCGTTTTTTTCGAGTTGAGTTTTGAGGACGCCCACCAGACTAAGACCGTCCTCTATGTAAGCCCAGTCTTTGGTGTAATCCTCACTCTGTATGTCGTCCAGAAAGAGCTTGAGCGGGCTTTCGACCAGGTATGAAGTGATGTAGGTCAGAACCTTGCGGTGGTCAATTGTTGCCTCCTTTTCGTTGAGATCGTGGCTGATGGTGCTGGAAGCGAGACGATCGATCTGGAAGCGGAGCCACGTTGAGAAGCTTGCGAAATGATCAAGCTCATCCATGACCTTGTCGAGAATCTTATGGCCTACGAGGCTGAGGCAACGAATGATTTCAATCACACGCGTGATCTGCAACTCGGTAAGCCCAATGTCAGCTCGATAGCCGTGGAATTCAGCCAAACCCTTGAGCCTGCTCAGAACGATCAAGCAACGCTCTAGGGCTGGGAGATAGTTTTGATGCACTAGACTCCGAAGACTCTCAAGACCAGAGACTACTGCCTTGTCCCAACGCTTGTGACCCTGCACGAGTTTGTGAGCATATCGGATTAAGGGAAGAGGAAAGCGCAGCTTACTCTCTCGGCGAGACTATCGACGAGCCATTCTCGAACAGGGCGATAGCAATGTCCTGTAGCGAGGGTGTGACAGAGCGCAGGGACAATACTGCGGGGTCCGACGGTCATATTTTCGAGATCCCCCTCTACGCTTCGAAGGAAGCGAGTTGGAAGTTCTCGAGTGTTCTTCCACTCAACCTGCATGTGAAGCTGGGTTTGTTTGAGATATCTAAGCAGTTTAGCTAGAGTTGTCATTTTGTATGTCAGAAGAGTCAGGTTTATTGGCGAGGAGGGAATGAAAGGCAAGTCCATGGCGACAAGGTGGACTTCTTCAGGTTCTTCAGCCTTTTCGGCGAGGAGCAACGCATGCGTTGATACATGAGGGTGTGAAGTATGGTGGACGAGTAGAGAATTCTCCGAAGAGCCTAGTTTCGGACAAGAGAAGGTGCCAATGCTGAAGGAATCATGAATAGTCAGTTGCAATTTGCTGTCGCTTGTGCCTATGACCATGACGTCGAGCATGTCGTATCTTTGAGACTGCGGATCCCGAAACAGAAAATCAATGCCACTACGCAACGTGAACACTGTGGAATCTTCCCTGGAAGAGAATTAGTTGGCAGGAGAAGAATGCAGGTGGCAGTGCGTACCCTGCGCCAGCACTCGCACTCGGAAGAGGACTGATCTTGGGCAGCGATGTATCAACATCGAAATATGTGAGCAGTGAGGGAAGATTGATGTCATCTTCATGATCGGCTGTGTCCTTCATTTTGGACCAGACTTTATTGATAACATGATACGAACCCATTATGCTGCTGTCGACGGTGGCATTGGTAGCCCAAGCAATGTTCGTGATCTTGGTTTCAGGAGACTCGCACACTTTGGTAGAGTGAGCAGCCTTGTTGTTCTCCAAGCCCATTAGACGAACAACGCCATCACTCCATCCTACAGCTAGGAAATGGCCTAGGCAGAGTAATGACTGATCAGATGCTGAGTCGAGGCTATGAGGCATGAAAGCGCCAACTCACCGTCGGGTTTCCACGTCAGTGTTTGCGTGCTGGGCGACTTATGACCCGGTGTAGAGAGCTGATGAATCTTGAGAACAACCTGAGCTGGGGGTCGATAGACGAAGAGACTTTTGCTCGCTTCATCCCATGTTGCCGAGAGATCGAGGGTCGGACAAGTCACTGGGTGTCCATTTGGCGCTTTCTCTTGGTATTCAGTTTGGCTGAACAGAGTCAGCACTTTTTCCTGGGCCATTGCTTTAATCTCGACCCGGCCTCAATTTTGTATGAGTAGCTTGAATTTCAAAGATGTCACTTGAACATGATAAATACAAGTGATTGTGTTGATGCGAAATGTTGATGACTGGATTCCACGTTGTAGGTTGAGATTTGTTGATGTTTGCTTGAACGCGGCAGGCGGCGCGCGATACAGTGCAAATAACACATGCTGTTCACTGTACCCATGTATACCTGCTAAGGTATAAACCTGCCTACTGCCCAACTTGGCCACAAACCCCATGCTGTAAGGTCAGGTACCCAATAATTACAAACTTGGAGAGGCATCTAATATATATACACGGTACGATGTAATAAGCTACCGACATGTGACTGATCAAAACGAACACACGGTTATACGCCAAGGATAATCACAGATGGTCTTCCTCATCCTCAGTTGCACCATAGCTCATCACAAAAGGATCTTATCCCATAGAGTCATTGCGCCATTAGGTTCTAAACCCCAGCCATCCCCAGATACTCACTACCTACATAGATAACCATACCTGTCACAGCATGCCATGGCCTGCCAATTCATACCTATCTTGTCCAGCTTCAAAGCTGCATCAATTCCCAAACCCGATCACAATTTTAGGCTCTATCTACTCAATCAAAAAGTTGTCTGCATGGGACTTGATCTCCTTCGAGTACGTGACCTCCTCATCCTCCTCCAAAAGGGACGCCGAGGTGACCTGCTTTGCGTTAGAATTTGACGTTGCAACAGGAAAAGAATAAACACTTACATCAACATCAACATAAGGAGTCGTCTTGTTGAACCTCACCGTCATGGGGAAGAAGTCGTTCTCGTCGCCTGACTCAGATTCAAACTCGAAAGAGCCGCTGGGGTTATCCTCGTTTACGTTGCCAACTGACCACTCCAGAGAGTCGCCTGATACATCATAGGTGGCATCGAAGCTCGAGACCACTGGCTCAGTTCCAGAGTAGGGAATGACCACGCTGACGTCGTTCAGGGGGTCGCTACCGGTCAGCTCATATTCAACAGTGATGTTGAACTTGTTACTATCCCTGTTGATCCAGACAGTGAAGGTGATTGGGCAGGCACTGGTATCATCAACCTTGGGGGAAGCTCTCCATCGCAAGACCCCGACAGCGTTGTTGACTGGGAACCCTCGTGCGGTGTTGCTCATCTGGATAATCTTGGAGCTGTTGAAGAGGTTGCGATCGACATTAGGGTGGGTGCGGAATTGAGCTCCATGGGATGGAACGGCGTGGAGGCCAAGCTTAATCTTGGTCAAGCTTGGGTCCGAGATGCGGAGGGTCAGGTCACCAGTGATGGCCAGAGAGTTGACGGCACCTTCGCGAGACAGCTTGGCTGAGACGGTCTCGTTGACGGTGACGTGAATAGCATCGCGATCCAGGGTTGAGGAGATGCGAGGCTCTGCGGGCTCGGCGTGGTGGGTAGGGGTTGGCGCCACAAGAGGCGAGTCGTCAATCTCACCGCCCATGTCGCCTCGGACTCGCTCGAACATGTCCGTCGTCTTGGACTTCTTTCCAAGCTGCATACCCTTGGACTTGAGCGCAGAGGGCCTAGCATTTGTTAGCCTCTTGCGGGCACAAACATTGCATGTATTACTCACTTGCTGAATGTCTTATTCTTCTCTGCTTCGTAGGAATCGTAGGCACTGGCGGCCGATTGTGAAGGAGGCGTGTATGTGGGATAGGTGGGGGTTCGTGGCATACCGCTGGGACGACCACCGCCGATGCGGGCGGCGTCCTTGCGCTGCATCTCGAGCTGCTTTGCCTTTCGTTTTCGCTCTTCGGTCGCTTCTAATTCCTTGTTCTGATTGGATTGTGAGAATTGGCCAGCGGTTGGGTGCGATCAGGGGGCTTACTCGAGCAATGATTTCCTGAATGCGCTCCTCATGACTCTCCATGTCAAGGAATGTCTTGATCTGGCTGATGGTCAAGTTCTCCCGGTATCCCAGAGTGACAAGCTCGTCAAAGGCGCTGAGAAGCTCGTAGGCGTTCTTGACTATTTCGCGCTCATCAAGGCTCTTGCATGTGCTGGTGACAACTTGGGCAAAGAGATGCAGGGAGTCGATGTCTTGGAGAATGTTGGACTGGCGATTGGTGATGAGGACCATGTAAAGCTCGTCGAGAGGTTGGTATACGAAGCGGACATTGTCCTGCTCGACAGTGGTGTGCTGGGTGCCGCTGTCGGCGAGCTTAGGGAACGAAGCCAAGAGAGCCTCTATCCGCGATCGTGGCATCTCCCTAAACTGCCTGGAGAGGACAGCTTTCCCTCCGCGGGTGCAAATCGAAGCCGCGAGGACGACCTAATCGGCGGTTAGCGGGGATATATCGATCTGAATCGCGTGGACGAATAATGCGCACCATCGTGGCAGGCTTGATTGAGCTGATTCGGTGTTGAAACACAAGGATGTGTCGTTATGTTGGCAGAATGAAGCGTAAGTGACCGTCTCCTGGAGCTGGGGACCAATATTCAGGTGTGTGAAGCGGGACTGTACGAAGTACGTAGCAGTGGCTACAGTGGCTACAGTGGCTTGAGTGGCTAGTTCTAGTGGCGCGTGGCTCAGGGATAGTGGCTCGGCGGGGTTCAAATTTTGGGACCTTCGCTGTTCTCTCGTCCGCTAGACCCGATGAGGTAAGCGTCATCCTCTGCTTCAGCCTTTCAGGCTCCACGTTGAAAGGCAGGCACCCAAGCACCTAAAGTGTGACTGAAATATGTACGTACAGTAGGCACTCGGTACATTAATCAACAATCAAACCTTCATCTTGCACCTTTCTCTGCTTTCCTCTCTCAACCCTTACTTTTCACGTGCTTTACGGCATCACAACTTCTTTGAGAGTGTTCCCGCATTCCTTCTCCCCCAACGCTATCAACATCCACGACCCCTTTTCCCGTTTGACCTCGAACAAATGTCGCACAGCAATTTCGCCTTTCCCCTTCACGAGCTGACCCCATCGACGTGCTTTTGATCGCTCGACGCGATCCGTTTTAACCGCAACGACCCTTCCAAGGAGAGAAGAAGATACTTATTGACCTCGACCGGCGACCATCTTTGCACCTTCTCGACTATCGCGCTTTTCGCCTCCAAACGTACTTCTTCGGATATACCAGTGACCAGTATCGACATAGTCTTCACGCATCTTTGAGAGATAGGATGGCCGGAATCGAGATGGAGGTCGATCTGAATCGACCTACCGGCTTGAATAGCCATGTAGACGATGACCTGATCGATTTTGATATGGATATGCACGACGAACATGGACCGACAACCCAACTAGACGATTCGAACGAACAGCACCCCTCCGAGGCCATCACAGACGCGGATGAGATTGACATCGACGTTGAAACGGGCGAGGGCCACTTGGAACGGGAGATTGACGCAGAAATGAGTGAAGAAGCCGATTTCATTGAGATCGAGGAAACGATGTATGATGCGGATCGAACAGAATATGAAGCTGAAGACGCCATCGAGTATGAACATGGTGTAGAAGATCATGAAGAAGACTTAAACCGCCAAGCACAAGAGACAGCTATCGATGCGATAGAGCTCTCACAGGACCATGACTACCTTGTTGATCAGACCGAGGATCCCGATAGAGGCTCAGAAAAAGCCTATGAGTCGGGTAATGAGATTGACTACGAAACCGAGGAGCAACCGAAACAAGAGCCTGAGCAAACGAGTTCGCACGGATCTTTAGAAGCATCAGTCTTGGAGTCCAATACTGGAGATGCTCCTGACGGTATTCTAGCTATAGGCGGCCAAACGGCGCAGAACGATGGTCCGGAGCTGGTGAGCGGAGATGTCATTGCGAAGCCTAAGGATACTCAGAGTAACCATGGCGATACTGGCGATGTTGAAGCAGAGGAAGAGATCACCTACGATGAGGATGATGGTCACGATTCTGAAGAGCCATTGGTTCAAAGTGACGGCGCGATCGCTCATGAGAGATTGGAAGAGACTCAACACACAGAGGAGGATGACAACAATGAGCCAGTTGAACACCCTCATGAAGAATTTGAGAACCAAGCAACATCTCAAAACGATGACGCTGAGCATGCCAAAGACGATGAGCATGACGTTGCTGCAGACGTAGAAGAAGAAAATTTCGAAGAGAACACCGAAGAGCACGGCGAAGAGCACGGCGACGAGGATGAAGAAGAGCCCGCAGAGGAGCATCTTGATGATGGATTTACTCACGAATCAGATCATGAGCAGCTGGTTGCCGACCACGATCCAGCTATAACCACCGACAACGAGTTCCCTGCAGTCACTGTTCAGTATAAAGGAGATGAATTTCCGTTGCTATCTAATGATTCGAACGGTTTCTTCGCCGAGACCGCCATCCTAGATGCTACGATGGACAAGGTATTGTCAGGCTTCCGAGATGAGCTGGCTAATGAGATCTGCCACGAAGACGAGCTGGTCTTTCAAGTCGACGAGCTTGGACTTGAATTTACCGAGGTAGGCTTCCCTTTGCGCATACGAAGATGAAATTACTAACAAGTGTACAGTCCTACGGGCACGATTCTCTTTCAACCGTCACGTTGCGCCAGATTCTCGAAATTTTCGATTTGCTAGTAAAGAATCAGGACCCAGACAGCTCTCGCACGCTTTACACATATCTTTCTACGAAGCCCTGCACAGCGAAGCGATTAGAGTTTCTGATCGAGAGTGCAACTGCGGGCAAAGGCCTTGACGAGGTCATTCACCTATTCGAAACTCCAGGCGAGATCGGTGCAAGCCTCCTTGATACTAACACTGTTGATGAGGGGCAAGGTGAGAATTCCGAGCTATACGACAGCCCAGCGGATGGGAAGGAGGAACCTAATGCCGACGAGCTGGAGCTCGGTGCTGGAGATGAAAACGACAATACGGATGTGGACGCCTCGAGTCCAGCCGCAAATGATATTGGGGACGAGGAAAAAGAAGCCACGAATCAGGACCACACTGGTTCGGGGCATGACGACGGTAGCTATCCTGAACTTGATGAGGAAGACACACTGCCGACCCAACATGTGTCTTCTGAAGCTGGTGAGCTGGAAGAGCAACACGACTCAAACGGTAATTACGCCATTCTCCCCGACAGTCATTTCCTTTGTCACTACCCGCATTTCTGTATTTGTCCCATCTGTGTGTCAGAGTATATCTACGAGCACGACCAAGAAGAGGTGGGATTTCGGAAACTCATTGAAATCCAAGGCTGCTCCCAGAAGGACGCAGGAAGCGAATGGTCCGCGTTGGATCATAATGTCACGAAGCACGCCCCGTCCCTTTCCGACTTTAGCATCACATATTCAGCAAGAGATACTAACGATGTCATTTCAGCCCCTGACGAAAGCGAACCTAACCCATTCCTACATCTCGAGCTCGACGATGAAGTTGAGGAGAACGATGTTGACTTTGGCGCCGATGGTCTTGATCAACAAGACCAGAATGAACACAACGTAGCGGATGTCGACACGGCTGCCTCAAGCACGACGGCAACACTCAAGGAAGAGGACGAAACCTCATCGTTGCCTGTTGAGGCGGGTGCAGAAGCGACCACAGGCGACCCCAACAAGAGCCACGAGCCAGATGATGAAGATCAGCTTGAGGAAATCGATTGGAGAGAGGAGCCCGAAACACACAACGATGTGCCCAGCCCCCAGTCTGCTACGGGAAAGCGAGCTAGGGGCGATGACGATGATGTTGACGCTGAAGATGAGCAAGGTAAGGACAGCACTAATATCTGCTTTATCACTGGCTTGGCTAACAGGGAGATAGATGTCAAGCGTCGTCGACCCTAAATTGCCGACCCTGAGCAGCAATAACCCCGACTAACGCAACCACTGAAGATGCCCGTCGTGGTAGTTTCATGATGCTCAAGGACAGGGCATAAATCAAGCCAGCAGCCTGGCCACAAACATTGGGTGGCCAAGATATATACCCAAAACTCCCTCACGCCTTTACCTCCTTACAATTCCCCTCCGACCCTAAACAATTACCGCTCTGGTGGTAAGAAGAGCCATTCACCATCCCGACTCCCAACATACCCCTTTATCCAATACTCGCCCCAAAAGGTTACGCCAACCATCACTCAATCTAGGTAGGTCGTTGATAAATGCTGTGACTAACCAGACAGGACCGGTCGACCTAACACAAAAACCCCAATACACTTTGCGAGATGTCTTTTTGATTTCACATCTCTCCATTCTACCTGAACCGTTTTTAGTGTTGATGAAACTTTCGTCAATACCTTCACTATGGGACTAAACAGGAACAAGGGCTAAGGAGCCTCAACGGACGAGTCCGACGGACCTGATCTTGTGCGATAGACGATTTCCGGCTTGCATTCAGGCGTTCACAGGCGTATTATTCGGATCCTTTCGACGCGCAAGCGAGCTTTTCCTGATATACCAGCTGAGATGTTGATATCTCTATCGAGGAAACATTTCGAGAAGAAAAGGCCTGATGCATGGAAGGATGGGTTACTCTAGTATGGAACTTCTCCTTAAGAGTTTTTGCCTCGAATTCAGTAATTATGATAGTTTTGATTTCGTGTACGGGTGGGATGAATGCCAGGTCGGCGACGATGAGTACAATCGGAATGGAGTAGGCTGGTTCTGGCGTTGGGTTTGAGGGCCGATTCGAAATTTAGTCTTCCTGCTATGCGAGGAATTTGCAATTTGCATTTACTGATACCACATTGAGATGAACAAGGCTTTCGTGGAGTATGACTGTTGTACCTCGCCTTCGAGGCTTCGAGAAGCATCACCAACGTTGCATTTCTTCAACGGGCTGCCTTCGTGCACACATGTTCTTGGATCCATGATGACAACCCCTTTTCTAACGATGAAATCAATCAAAACACCGGCCCGCTTTCACCTCACTGCCTACTCACCCAGCCTCGGTCTCTTCACTTGGACTTACCTTCCTCTGTCCACTTGACCCGGCCACTCGCCGTTGTTACTTCTCGGGCCCTCAGTATATTGTCACTTGCACCAACAAGATCCATGTGCCGTTTGCCGCGTCCAAAGACGGTGGCACCGCAAGTTGAGTAAAAACTCACGCAGAATATTCGAGGACGACGGATAGCTGGCCAGGACGCTGGCGAAGAAGTGAGGCAGATTGGAGAGCCCGTCGTGGTCTCGTTTTCCCTACCTGTCCCTGACGTGCAAGAGGATGTTAGCGCGAGGAATAAAGAGAGGCCCACGTCTGAATCTCGAAGCTGGGTGATGAGGCAGCACGAGCGGCACGCGCGGGATCCGGCGAGGTACTTTGTCATGTCTCGGGCACGGAGTTGCCACTTTTCCCGTCAGAGGGGGCTCCGGGTTGCAACCGGGTCCGTAGTCTTGTAGGAGAGGAGAAGGGTCGGTGGTGTTGGGAGTCGCGGGTGAAGCTGGCTGCAGTAGGACGGGTGATGTGAAATGTGATTTAACTGTAGACATAAAGATGCCGTGCTCGCATGGGGATGCCTTATGCGATGGATGGTTAAAGGGTCTGGTGTTTTCGTGCGAGTGTCGTTGAAATCACGAATCCACATAGGCGTTGCCTCCGTCTTTGGTGTCGAAGATGTGGACATGGTTTACGTACTGCGTTGTTACGGACTCGTCGTCTTGTTGGGATGTCTTTGATGATGACGCCGGCAGCCGGCTTCTGTTGCGTTTCACCTAGCTCAAGTGTCCTGCGACGAAGCACATGGCAGCTGCAAGTCAAGTAGAATTACCACGTCCAGGCATCGTCTGTCGTGTAGATACTCTGATAGACCCTGCTGGAGGAGATCCGGTACGGCGATCGGGACAGTGCGACGTGCAGAGCGTGTCTGAGGAATAGGTCACGGAGTGAGGAATCCAGAAGTCTTGGGTTTAGGAGTTGAGAGATGGAGCTTCACAGTTTTGAGGCGACCCGAAGAAACAATGACTCCTCAAATGCAAGTGCGTGATGGCCACAAGAAGAAGACGGCAGTTGTCTGTCGAAGTGCAATTGCTACCTACCATGACGTTCCAGCGTGTACAAGTAACCATCATGAGGGCATTAGTGCGGGGCAGTTTGAGCGCTTCCGTTTTTAGCAGCATCGAAAAGTTGCTGATGAGCTTTCAGGGGTTCAACCAGGTTCAACCGGAGGGCCATTGGAATGTGACAGCGGCATCCTTGCGAGGAGTGTCAAGAGCGTGTGGGAGTGTGGGAGAGTGTGGATTGGTTCACCAGATTCGCACTGCAGCCCGGACCGAGATGCCGAGAAGGCGCTTGGAGTGGGTTGAACAGGAACTTGTTGTTGGTTGATTGTACCATGATGCAAGGGACAACAAGCGCAAGACGCGAAAAGATACCATTCAGGTAGCTGTCTGTAAGTGTCAGTTGATGTTTGAGAGTCTGAAAGAGCTCAGATCATGGAAATCTCGGAAGACAGGGGTCGTCATTATTGGGAGTCGTTTCATGCCGCAGCTTGTCACAGCTTGATAAATGGCACTCAAATGCTTGTTTCAGCCTTTGGGCTAAAACTAATTACGCCCGGATGAGAGGTTCGTCAATTCGTTTTATCGGTTGCCAGAAGGGGGACTTGCAAGGATATGCCCCGTGGGTTGTGAGGCTGCCTAGTGAGCAAGACTGGGATCGTAATATTGAGGATTACGCAGTCAACCACCAAGGGAGAGAGACATACTACTCCGTACTATGGCTAGCGGATGGTCCCATTTTGGAGTCTGCTGCGTATTAACAACTTGCTCTGGATCTGGTTCATTGATTCCTTGGCTCCATGATGTCGATCGGAGAAGCAACTTCGGTGAGTCGCCGAAAAAGGTGTCGACTGTAATAAGGCCTTGCATCCTGGTTTCTTCCCACAACCAGGAGATGGGAGAACAAAACTCAATTCAGCCATCGAGTCACCATCCTCAGCCAGGTAAGCCATGATCCAAAACCATGGCTGACAAGTACCAAGAACGGTGCTGCCTCAGTGAATGTACGTCGTAGACGCCTTCTAGACTCCCCACAGGCGTAGCGTCAGGATGGCATGCGATACCCGCGAAGACTTGCCCAAGTTGCCCTGATCAGCACGCTTCCAGTGCGGACTGCTTACATTTTCGACTGCTCTTGGATCCTAGGACGCGTGCCTCACCGGATAGAAGTGGTGATTGCGTGGTCCGCTAGTAAAGGGGGGCCATTGAGCAAGTGCCTATGAATATATATGGCTGACGTGGACACGAGGAATTGTGCAAGAAAGACCAGGGCAGAAACAGAGGCAGGTTGGCGGGTTGGCGGGTTGGCAGGCCTGCCAGTCCAGTGGCGGTGCTTTGGTGCTTTGGTGCTTGTTGCGGCAAGGGCGCTATGCTTCTTTGCCTTTCAGTTATGACTGCTACTCTTCCAAGCTTCCCAGTGCGTCGTGAAGCCACAGTCAAAGTCAAAGAGGGTCAAGAATGAAGAGGAAGAATGCTTTCGGTTATTGCAATAATCAAAATGACCGTAATGAGGTTGCATCCCTCTGTAACACAATTACGAAGTAATACATAGAGCATCCACCTCAGTGACCTCACCTTATCGGCCAGTCGCTCCTGCATGAGACTGGACATGTGACGTTGGACGTTCCTTCGACGTGTCGTCCTGTCTGTCTCCTGTCTGCCTCCTGCCTCCTGCCAATCCTCATCCATCCCGTGTTGGCGGCATTAGTTCAGGGGCAAAAAAGCATAAGGGAGGGGAAAGGGAGGGATGGAGGGACACGAAAAAAAAAAAAA